>JAGDQP010012766.1:0-28398 GCA_022664845.1 Lepisma saccharinum
CACTGGCAGACCGACTCCCTGTTTCACTTTCCTACAGTATCATCATGGTTATCCTCGCAAAAATGATCCGTCCTGTTATAAATGTGGAAGCAACCACTTCAGCTTTACCTGAAAAATAACACCAAATAGAAACTTTTGTGGGACATGCAAAACCAAAGGACATCGTACAGGTGCCTGTATTTGTCCAAAAAAGACCAAACAAAAAAAAAAGATATTTCTTACCTCAAAAAATATTCAGGGCTAGTAACATCAATTATGAGCCGACTTATGTGGAACAATCTGATTCAACCATAATTAACAATTCGGACCAGATTAGTTACACAACAAATACAAATTCCTCTAAAACTGGTATTTGCTCCAGCTTAAATAGTGAAAACAATATCAACCAAATTCTGAGAGAATTCTTAGATAACGTAACCAGAAGGGTATCCACTATTTTGTCACTAGGTACCCCAAAGTACAAAGACTAGATAAAATTTGGAATGTCATTAACCTTGCGTTAGAGGAAATTTTCCAGAATTGGTTGAATGCATCTGTTAGAGCATCATATTTTTATGTAAACGTAATAATCTACACAAAAATCATTCAGCGCTATCAAACTGGTCAGTAGTTGCGAAGGCAACTGAATTATGCAAACAGTGAAACTACATTTTTCAATTTAGAACTTTTCTGTAATAATACTGTGATATTTGCTAGTCTTGTTGGGTAAACAAGATGCTACATTAAGAGTTAAAAAATATATTAAATATGAGCCATCTATTGGTTTAATTCACAACTATTAACACAAAAAAATCGCTTTTAATTAAACAACGGATAGGTGAAAAGATTGGAACACTGTAAACGTTTTGAAAAATGTAATATTCTTCTTTTATGCAGATTTGTAAGTCATTGTAAAATAACGTAAGATATTTGCTTTGCAGCAAATGTTGCCAGAATAGGCGATATAGTATGACAGCAGTTCTGTATGGAAATAGTCAAGAAACTGCCTTTAATGAAATAAGCATGGGATTCTGGCAAATGGTAGGTGTTGTTGACGTCATCAAATTTACATATTGAGGCATTGAAAAGTTGACCCAGGAATCGAAGATGAATGCCATTCTTTTATGTATTACAGGCCTCATGGTGTGATTTGAGAAATTAATATTAAGTTAGGTTAGGCGAGGGACCTCTAAGAACAGAATAATTTAAGACTTTGGAATAGAAACGTGGAACGTGCAAACCTTATACAAAAGGTGCGCTCTTCAGATGGTGCTCCGCGAGACCTAGAAGTACGGTATAGAGATACTAGCGATACAATGTGGAATTCATACCGCAGAACAGTGGATATCAGAACCTATTGACAATGAGATCGATATTTCTATAAAGAAATTGAAAAAAAAATCACGAGGAATTGACAACATCCGAACTGAATTATATGAAGAGGGAGGAACAGAACTATTAGAAGCTACATAAGCTGAAATGTGGTAGATGGAGAAAGAAGGAGCTTCCAAAGGAATGGGAAAACCTCAGTAATAGTTTCGATTTATAAAAAAAATGCTAACAATTCGACAGTAATAATCACCTCAGAATTTCCTTACTCTTAGGATGGTTCGAGGTGTTGATCATGGTCCTGCTGACACGCCTAAGCGTATACGTAGATGAAGCAATTGGATACCACCAATGTAGATTTAGAAGAAATAGATCTACGTTGGACCATATGTTTGACACGAGACAAATATTAGAGAAGAAATGGGAATACATTGGGATGGTTCACCGAAAATTCATAGAGTTAAAGAAAGCTTGCAAAATTATACATAAATGAGCGCATGCAAATTTTTATTAATATTTATATACCTGTGGTTAGAAACAATGTTGAACAAGTGAAGACAGGGAAATGTAAATAAAATTATCACCTGTTTATGATGCTTGGACTTATAAACAAGTAATACAAACCGATATACTAATTTTTAAAGAAATGCATGTTGGCTAACAAAGGAGTACCGATGATTGAAACATATAT
Source organism: Lepisma saccharinum (assembly GCA_022664845.1). NCBI lineage: Eukaryota > Metazoa > Arthropoda > Insecta > Zygentoma > Lepismatidae > Lepisma > Lepisma saccharinum. The sequence continues at coordinate 2,000 of JAGDQP010012766.1, forward strand.
GGTAAAATATCTATGACAATTAGTACATAATTGTGTACATAAATGATTAGTGAAGTGTAGAAATATTATCCAAAAGTGAAGTCGCTAACGTCTTGGAACAGCGAGTAGATCTCTTATATAACAATGCCTTATTGGGTGGGTTCGACACCTTCAGCACTCTCTGAGCTGGTCAGCAAATTGCCCGTTGAAAGCCACTCTGAGCACAAAAGACTCACTCTGAATTTGTTGTTATTTGATAGATTTGGAGCTACAGAAAACGCTCACTGCGTCAAACGATCCCACTATTTAAATGAACCTCTATGAATCTAAGGTAATACTGTAGTTTGATAGAACGTAATCTAATAATTTCTCCTCGTATAATAATTCAAGATACTTTCCCACGCGAATCTAACAAACGAAATTTAGAGTTTGATTCCATTCATTACTGTCAATTAAAGTTAAAACATGTCGTCTCTCCTCAGCACGAATTTCAATATAAAATCGAAAGGTAACAGCTTAAACCAACTGTTCGTGTGCACTGATGATGTAGATGTAATAGAGAACTGACCACCCCGCTGATCTAGTGGTTACAGTCGTTGACTCCTGATCATGAAGTCTCGGGTTCGATTTTCGGCTCTACCAAGGAAATTCTCCCAAAGCGAGAGGATACGGAACGGTGTCCACCCAGCATCTTGATGCAATTGGGAAGCTGCTGTGAATAAAAGAAGACATTGGCGATTACAGTTGAGAACTTCGGCTCTCCTTTGCTAACATATCTGGCGTCATCCAGTAGTGAACTGAATATGACTATGATTTTTATGTATATACTAACGATGTCTTAATAGAATCTTGCGATGAGATAGATCTACAAGTGAACGGAGAAAAAATACAATGCAACACAACAAACAGAAACACAGAGGATGAACAAAAGAGAAATATAGAAATTACGAATGAGATCAAAGAGAAAGTAAAACGTTTAAATACTTATGAACATATGTAACAAGTATAACCAGGTTACGGAAGAAATAAAAATTCGCTTAGCATGCAAAACCTCACGTTTTTGCCCAATACAGAAATTCCTAGCCTCATGATTTTATCATAAAGAGCAAGTTATTTCGAAATGGTCCATGTTTTACGTGTGATACAGTCTGATTTCCTCTTTGTCAAACTTGTCCAAGTACATTTTTTACCCGTTGTATATAGTTTCCCTATCTATATGTTGTATTAGAAACTCAAAATTACGGCAAACAATCTTTCCATCCAAACAGCAGTTTGAAGGATATATTTCCTAGTGCAAGTCTACTCCTACTTATGTGTGAGTTCTTCTTGTCGCTTATTTTTCTTGTATATAGTCTATTTCCTTTTCTTAAATTATGATTGTATATAACAAAATCTCGATGAATGATCCCTATCCCTCGTAAATCCAATATCATTTCATCTCACGGAACGCCAAGATGAGTCATTTTCGACCCGTGTACATTTATCGTATCAAATAAAGTACTTGTTCAAAATCAAGGTATTTTAGAGTATGGGTGTATTCATTGTATTGTATTTATTGCATTGTATTGTATTTATTTATTGTATTTTATTTTTTCATGTAGTTACTACAAAATAATGAAAAATACAGAAAAACTAATACACCTATTAACCTTGCAACCATTTTCATAGCTGCACAAAAATGAAGGTGCCATGAGTCTCTTACGTACTTACATATATAGAGTACTACATATAAAACTATCAGAATCAAAATACCTTACTCTCTCACTCTCATATGAAAAGCACATCGCATCTGTTGTATTCTGATTCTTGCAAATGAAGCGATTACATTGCTTACAGTATGCAGAATACTTGTCTTTACTACTACACAAGCAGCATCGCCCGCGCTTCTACGCTCCTTGATTAAGAAATTATGAAGTGCAGGTCGTTTGAAAAGAGACGTGTGATCATTAAAATCGGCAACTTGTTATTTTAATATAAAATGAAATTTAAAAATAGTTGCACAAAACGACAAGATTGGGTCAAATTGACCCGTGCTTGATTTTCTTAAATTGTTACACAATAAGTACATGGGTTTAACGTCATTTCCTCCCATAAGACACGTACGTGAAGAATACACAGAATTTCACCCTTCCATTTAATGACTAATGGTCAAAAATATTTTGGCTGTATGTGTCATTTTTGACTCGATTTTGGCGTTCCGAGGGATAAACGACAGAAAATAAGTTTCGATTTTTATTTCATTCTTTCTTTTTTTTTCTTACTAAATGGTATTTATCGATGTTATGCACGAAACTCCAGAAACAACACAAGCAATGCACGAATTAACTCCTTTAGCCAGGAGGAGGGCATTATGCGTGATGTAATTTATATAAGTACTGTAGCATACAAGTTTCAGGGAGGAATTTATCAATGAAATATATTTTCCAAAGGGAGATTAGCTTAGTACAAGGGAAAAACGAATGATCATGTACTGTAGAAATAGGAGAACCGACTTCACCTTATCATTTGGGCCCCCAAAGCCCTTGTTTCCGTGTGGATATGGAACGTGAGTTTGATAATTGTGACTTGACATTAACCAGCGACGTGAACTAGGGCACCGGCCACGCCCACTTCGCGAAAATTAACGAAGCTTGCCGAGTGATTAGTCGTCTGCATGCCGACGGATGACCACGGAACAATTTAATGCGGCAAATGTTTACATAAAAACAACAAAATTTTTAAAGTTTATATTTATTTGAAATGAAAAACACTTACCTTATTTATACCGAAGAATCCATGTGTTGAGGTTATAACGTAGGCTGCGTTGAATTCCCAGATGAGATACAGATAAGTGGGAGGAAGAGAGTTAAAAAAAAGTAGTGAAGTTCGATCATGCGAAATACTCCAAATATACACATCACTTTTCAACTGAAGTTTCTCTCTCTCTCTCTCTCTGTCTCTGTCTCTCTCTCTCTCTCTAAACGAGTTTCCAGATCAATATAATAATACATAACATAATATTTTAAATAAAAGTTTTAAAACGCAAGTTCCAAAGGAAACACCCCATAAAATATATATACATGACCTTTCGGCTTCAGTTTTAAAAAGCAAGTTTCAAGCAAAACACACACACACCAAAAGAGCATACATTGTAATGTACTCTTCCTCGGTACACTTGGTTCACTCATGGTGTAACAGTAAGGATACTGCAATATCCTGTACTTCACTTGAACTTGGTTTTGTAATCCCTTGCTTATGCGTAACTTTCTTTTTCTTGGTCGAAGAGAGTTTTCTCTGTTTCTTTATGTTTCTCTTCGCTGTCGTGGATTTCGAAAGTAATTTGGGAGCTTTATGGGAACGAATGAATTAAGCACATGAAACAAACGCCCACAGCACAACTACCACGAGTCCTACAGGCTCTAAACAACGCACAAATTACCAAAAAACCAGGCAACTAATTACTAGCAACCTTGCCAACTAGACCACTTGCACTAACCACAAAGGTACCAAACCAGAAGCCTTTCCAAAACATTAATGGAAACGACAATTGAGCTAAATCAACTCACAAGGTTTTATAGGACGAAAATCAATAGCCATTACAGGCACAAGCCTGCCAGTGCGCGGCAGCACTAATTATACACTCTCTCTGATATGTAGGCCACTAGACCACGGACAAAAATGAAATATACCACGCACACAGCAAAGGATCTTGCTAATAAGAAAACTATCTTTGAAAAAAAGAAAAACAGAAAGAACCGACCACCAATTTCACACATTTTTTTACAAGGCAAGTAAAGAAAACAAACAACAAATATTATCATATAACATTTATGCACACACAGGTATGCATAGTCTTACATGCACATGAGATAATTTGTTTCTTTCGTGTGTACTCACTTGTCATATAGATATAATGAAAAACACGATCACACACACACACCTTATTTGAACGAGTAAGAGGAAATCATCCTAAAGAGGGCCTTGGGAAGGCTAGTGGTTAGTGCACTCAGCACTCTCCTCTTATATGCATGGCCACAGGTTCAATCCCAGCCCGGTCTGATTCCTGAAAAGGAGGCTGGATATTGACCCAAAATGGAACAAACCAAAAACTTCCCGAACACGCTTTACATACCCGACTAGAAACAATGTGAGACCTCGGAATAGCCAAGAGGTTAGCACGCTCACACTTTATACAGAAGATTACGGGTTCGATTCCCGCCAGACCCACTGAAAGACCGGTTTAGAATATGCCTTACTAAAAAACTGTAGGCTCCATCCTTAGAAACTCATGCACCCACCCAGAACATTAATAACAATTGAACGGATCAAACAAGGTGCAAACTGCATATTTAAACACATAAACAACACAATACTGATTAAAATACATACTAATAACACAATAATTCTCAAGCACAACAACCGACTTAACTAACATAATAATTCTCAAGCAGTCTTAACTAACATAAAAACCAACCTGTGAACACGGCACAGTTGGGTCCTGAACCCAGTACCAACGTGTTAAACATACAAAAAAATAATTACGCAAACTCAAGACCCCCGGCAGTGGTAAAGAGTTTCTATAATAAAAAGCTGCCTCACAAATTGGATGAAAAACGGGCATGTATACCCTCTAAGGATGCCCTACCGTAAAAATAAGAACCCAAACTGTATCCACGGACTGTGATGACTCCAAGGTACTGGGCTTCAAACTCCAGTACATGAATCATATCAGTAACGCAAAATGTTGGTGCATTTTTTTCCCCCGTCCATTACTAAAGTGCATAGAACACATTTAAGGTATTTTTTTTTAATTGGTTGTTCTGCATTGAAACTTGCGTTCATGATATCTGAAATTTTCGAGGTGATTTGAATTTTTTGTCATAATTTGGGCATTGATAAGCAAATGATTTCTGGGTCTTTAAAAGAAGCGCGATTTCGTTTAATTTATTCGGATGTGCTTTCGAAACATGACACCTAAGTGATTTGTTGTGGTCATAGTTCTTACTACACTCTGAACATACATGCTGTTTAATTTCGTTCATTTTGATCGATTTTGCTCACACATCAACCCACTATAAATACGAACACAAAAACACGGCTCCACTAAATACGAACAGAAAATAGGAGACTGTGTGCTCTCCCTCCCTCTCCTTGGCTTTGAAGACTAATCACTCGGCAAGCTTCGTTAATTTTCGCGAAGTGGGCGTGGACGGTGCCCTAGTTCACGTCGCTGGTTAACGTCAAATATAATTGTGTTATTTTTAGTTGTACCAGACTTGGTATCTAATTGTCACACTATCAGTATTGGTATAAGTTTATTCTAGGGAATAGCAAAAATAAGGTGTCACAGCTAGATAATATTTTTATTCCTGACTTCTTATTTAATATTTAATTTAAATCTAATTGTTTATTTTCCATCTGGGAAAGGTCTTTTATTTTGCAGCAATTTGCATTAATTGTTTGCACAAGTTGCTGGTAGTTTTTCCAGTTGCATAGAATATATACAGTATTTTTATTTAATGCTTTTGCATTTAAGTATTTCCTTAGCAGTTAACTCCATATGCTTTAAACGTCCTAAAGATTTTGCTTCTTCCATCTACTGGCAACGTTTGCCACTTAACAAGTAATCATTTATAGGTAGTACACTTTTCTTTATTTTGAGGGCGGATAGCTATAGTTCTGTGCAATTGGAAATGTGCTTGCAGTTGGATTTCTTAATGCTATTTGAAATACCAAGGCACCAAGAAGAAACGGTCACATGCACAGACACAAGGAAAGGAACTACCAATAGAGTCAGGCAAGATAAAATCAGCGTTTTGTTTCTGTATTATTAATTAAACGCATTTCAAAGTTTTAAATGTAGATACTGCATATCTACAAATCTTTGGTTGGTTGTTAACTAAACTTATAGATAAAACATATACTTTCATTGGCTTTATGATGTGCTTTAGGTCCCTTGACAGACAATCTATGAAAAAGGGAACTTATAAACAAACTGAGTTCATCCGCCTGTCCGTTCGTGTCTTAAAACTAAATCCCAGGGACCACAAGTTGTAGAGAGTTAGATCTTGAGTAGACAAGCCCAGAGCTGCCGGAAGCTTTTTAATTCGTTCAGCTGATCAACGTTGCTAACCCAGTTTTAAAAACAAATTATTCTGTGAAATACATCTATTTTGATAGACCTTTATTCGACAAACTTGAAATAAACATTATTTAACGCAAATGGAAAACTACTGTGGGTGTTTCGTCTCCAATCACCTCAGTTGTCAGTGTTGCCAGCATCTTTTATAAACCCTAATGTTTATGTGTCTGTGATGCTATTAAGAGGCCAGAGCCCTCGGGATTATTATTAGAATCGCAGCACTAACTTTAATTTTTATTACTGACAACTGACGACAGAAGAAATTAATTTTTTCGTTTGACTTTTCACCCTTAAATGGCAATACAATGTTAACATCAAAACGTGGATTAACGTAAATAAGCGAATACAGCGTAGTTACTGCAAAGACGTAGTTCGTTGTCTTCTGCATAACAATCTATAAACATTTAGATCACAAATCTATAGCAAAATATAAGTTATAAGAGAAATGTAACCGTACATGTATTAATAAAACTTTAAGTAGGGAAGAAGGATTTCACAAAATATTTGGCGTTGCTTGAGAATGTAATGTTAGATTTGATATTTATGCGCTATACAATTCCATTACGTAACTGCTAAAGAACTGGTTAAGTGCATGTATAAAGTCCGTGTCATATGTTTGGCTGAATTAGATTTTGTTCGTTAATTAGCTTTGATTACGTTAAGCATGTTTTCCCTTAATATAACAGTTTCAAACCACTCATGCAGATAACATAAAATAGGCTAGCATTGTATCAAAACAGAGATAGGTCCTTCTTTAGAAATAAAGCCAACTTACAAATATACATCAAATCTTAGGTTTACAATAGAAATTATTTATTCAAAAGAGCTGCAAAAACAAGAGACATCACAAAATATAAATATGTCCAACTCCTTCTTTAATTAGTATTTTCACTCTTTCTTCTCGTACTGGGAACCAACTAAACGTTCTCCGCCTCTTTCTATGAGAAACAGAATACTAAGTACTAAACAAGATTCAATTATGTACTAGTTCATGACTAGAAGCATAGATCAAGTGAATGTTTTTGTTCCGGATTCCTGTTCTAGGGCTTCAGCCAACTTACTATTAAGACATCTGTTAAGTTGCACGTCACTCCTTAGCATCTTCGGAGCCGCTTATGCCCAGTTTTAACCTGTTGCTGGATTAGTTTCCTTAGCCTCTATCCGGATGAAGCCACTAAACCGTCCCATCTTGCCCAACACTCCTTTTCCATCTTCAGAGACGCTCAGGCGTAATTTAAGCAACAATGTATCTGAATTGACTATCCACTCAACAATTATCACAGCTTTTAGCGTTGTAGCTTTCACCATTCAGATTCCTCGACTTATGGATCATAGGAAAGAGAGTTACTTAATAACGATATGTAGGACCACTTGCTCTTGTCTTCTTAAGCTCATTCTATGCCTAGCTTGTCATTAGTCTACTCCGTCGCACCTATCTGAGTACACCAGTGCACTGTCTTTTTTGTGTGTTGTGCTCCATCTTTGATATTTACCATCACTAGAGGATAACAAATGTCTCATTAACTGAAGTAATATAATATTAAAGGTTATCAACATTGACAACATTATGATATCACATTTTAACTTTTGACATTCACCATACTTATAAAATGAGGGGTGTAACTACTTTTTTTCCCCCCCCCCCCCCCCCCGCAAGAGAATACCCACGATCGGAGTTCGATTCGGCCCATTGAGATTCTAGGGTAAAGGACCTCATTGGAAAGGTCGGTCCCCCGCATTGCGAGGTTTTGCTGAATAGTAGGTACATCCTTGATACAAATAAACGCCAAGAAACAAAATTTTATTTTAAGTCAGTATGTCTTTTTTTATTTACCTTCATACGAATTTGATTTCAGACTACAAGTTGGAAACCCTGTATTTAAAAAATGAAATCTTAATTCGACGGTTGAGCTTGATAACCTTCGTTACTGTTCTATTATCAATTCGCCCAAGAACTGTTTGCCATACTTGATAGTCATTCTGTACACAGAAAATGATTAATACAGCCCTTGAAACGCTTAACTTTCGGAAAAACATATTTCCTTTGGTTACAAACGTATAATTTATGACTCGTTTAATCGTGGCCTTACCGTGTTTATTAGCGTATTACTAATGTGTAAAGCAATGAGCAAAATCATTGCTCTGTACACCACACTTCGTTCCAGGCAGACGTGAGGTTTGAGGCTCTAGACCAGCGACTCGAAGATCTCGGGTTTGGATTCCGCCAAGGGCATGGATTTTAACTACAAGGGCCTTAGTCATATCATAGTGACGGGCCAAAGTAAAATGTTACTGTAATGGCCGTTACAAAATTGTTTTAATTTTACTATACGTCATTCAGCAGAACTCCATTGTAGTTTAACGTGACTAGTAATTTGTCTGCTAATATGTTGTATTTACAACTCTGTGAGGGTTGTATGTACAGACAGGTTAAACGACATTGTAAAATACTCACAATGAAGAATGAAAAGCGATCTAAAAAAATTAATTTTCACTCTCGCAGGGACTGTTGTCCGACACTAGTCCAAGAACTATAAGATAATCTGACTGTGTCTCTGCAGAGGATAATTTTTCGACTCGGAAACCCTTTCCGCGATAAGTGGGTCATTGATAGATACTATTCACATATACAGGGTTTCAACCTAGTGATTAGTTGGGTGCCAAGTTCTTTCCTTCTGAGAGTAACTTCTGATACTGTTCTGAGCAGTTCCTGGAACGGTTTCCCAGTTGTGCTTGAGGAACTAACTCTTCCCCACTATTACTAAATGGTGTGACATTTAAAGTGCTAATCGTTTGATGTCTGTTTCACTAATACCTTAAAAAGAAATATAACAATATTTCGTATTTCAGTGCTAATAACACTTATTATATAATGGAAGCCACTGGTTTTAGATATTACACAATTTCGTTATCGTAGATTTGTTGTTATTACTAAGTCAGTAGGTAAAGAGGTCATTGTATTTGCAGTACATCCGTCATTAGGCTGTGTACACAAAAAATACAAGTTTTTATGCAATTAGTCTCAAACGTTTAAATCCCGTGGCACATTTATTCGCCGTGAGTGACATTACGACACACCGCACACTAGGTGCTAGGGCTGCACTATTAAACAAACTTGCATTTTAATTTAATTATAGAATCTACAGAGATCTTGACTCAATAATTTTAACTATTCAACCTCATATTACAATGTATTTGTTTCCTTTGCATTAATAAATAACACTGATTAACATATTCAATTACGAGTCCATATCTATTTATATTTTACATTTTAATAATAATAATAAAAAAACTCAAGCCACACTAGTGTGCCTGAATATCACTTTGAGAACTACTTTGTATTACAAAAAAAATCGTGCGTAAAAGGCATGTATGCTTGCTTCAGGAAATGTGCAAAATTTCAAATGTCAGTGGAAGTACCTAGAAGCAACAATTTCCTATCTCAATATAATGTTCAGTTTAGAAGGATCGTCTGTAAATTCGTAGCAAAAATTTATTCTTCAAAAGTGTTCGGTTTACAAGTTGTGTGTAACGTAAAGCAAATATCAACTTTTCATTTAAGACTAACATAAAGCGTATAACATTGTAAGAATTTTGTACTATTAGTAAATATGAAATAAAAATATTAATTTTATTTGAAATAGAAACTTTCGGCAACATCGGATTTCAGAGTACTGTAATTTCAAAAGTATTATACAACAATGATTGATACATGGAAAGAAGCATAGCACATTTTCACGCAACAAACTGGGAGGCAGCAGAATTCCAACAAGTGTCACCAGGTAGCAGCACGAGTGGCATCAGTAGGCATTTTACTGAGAATGACTTTCTCTGTACTAATTGTCCACTGCTCTCCAATCTGAAGGACATGTGGTGTTTACGACCCACTACAATCAATAAAACTGGTAGAGTTTAGAGACGGCATCAGTGCTGTTGTGATGCCCATTGACAGAGGAATGCTACAAAAGGTATAGACAGATTACCGCTTGGACGTTTGGCGTGTGACCAGGGGAACACACAAAGAACATTTGCACTGAGTGAGGAAACCGTGGTGAGTTTCTGCTCCTTTTCGTGGATCAACCATTATTATAAGTGTAATACTTTTAAAAACACTTTATTTTGAAATCCGATGAATCATCTGTAGTAACCCTATATTATGATGGCAAATGTAGGCCTTATTTTCTTCCATCCTATCTATTCTATCTATTCGGTACAAATTTTCTATCTTCTATCTATTCGGTACAAATTTTCTATCTTCTATCTATTCGGTACAAATTTTCTATCTTCTATCTATTCGGTACAAATTTTACAATCGATTTAAACCAATTTCTCGATAAGCTAGAGATTTGAAACTTTCAACTCAGCTCAGAACTAGACGACAATCCAATATTAACTTATACAATTTGAAAAGGTCGCCATCTTGTATCCAAAATGGCCGCCAAACCCATTGTTGTATAGAATACACAGCCTCAACGGCTAGAACAATAGAAACGAAATTTTGTATAGTGGTACACTATCACCAATAGGCTAAGAAAATGTTACCGAACATTTGCAAAGACGCCATCTTGGATACAAAATGGCGAACAAAGGAATTTATTTTCTACATCATTTTGAGGTAGAGATACGAAATTTGACATAAAGCTCTATCACAACAAGTAGTTTAGGAAACTATTACAACATTTTGAAAAAGCCTCCATCTTGGATCCAAAATGACCGCTAAACACATTGATGTATAAAATACGAAGCCTAAACGGCTAGAGCAATAGAAAGGCAATTTGATATAAGGTTACACTATCACTAATAGGTTACGAAAATATTACCAAACGTTTCAAAAAGTCGCCATGTTGGATTCAAAATGGCCTCCCAAATATAATTTTCCAAACCGTTCGAGCTAGAGATATAAAATTTTAAATGAAGGTGTACCATCATGAGTAAGTCACGACAATATAATAATACGTTGAAAAACTCGCCATCTTTAATACAAAATGGCCGCTTAAACTTTTTAAAAACCACTGGATCTAGAGAAACGAAATTCGGTATAAAGGTGCAAGACTAAAAAGCAGAAAATAATTATATAAATAAAAACAAAAGTTTTTAATATACTACGTTTTTAAAACGGACTAAACAGTATAAAATAATTTGTCCTAGCCCCATACAGATTTATAAACCCATACAGATTCCTAACCCCATACAGATTGTCCTGAAAATTCGTGATTGTAAATTTTTAGTAGCTATGAAAATACTCTTAAGATTCAGAACGAGAAACATGGGGTGCATGCGATAGATAATAGTAAGGAGTGTAGAGAGTATCTGTCGTTGAGAAAACTCACACAACAGTTCATATCATTTGCAATACAATAAAATTGTTAGTAACTTAGGTGAACTATTCATTCAACAATTATCTATCGCATGCACTCCACGTTTTGTGTTCTAAATCTTACAAGATTTTCATAGCTTTTAAAAATTTACAATCCCAAATTTTCAGGACAATTTGTATGGGGTTTGGAATTTGTTTGAGGTTATAAATCTGTATGGGGCTAGGAGATATTTTTATACTTTCTAGTCCATTTTAAAAACGTGGTATATTATTGTTTTATTAAAACAATTATTTTAATTTGTACCGAATGCCGGAAACACATTCGTAAAAGTATGTTATTCGAGTGTTTACTGAGATCGGAAAGTAGGAACTCATTCAAATAGCAGTGTGATTAGTATTTTTTCACAGCTTTATAATTTCTGTATATAGTTAATGAATCAAGTCTGTCTTCTCCTCGAGATTCCTCTAAGTGCAACAGCAAATTTGTTATAGGTAAAGACTTATTTTGTTGTTATATTTTTGCATACTGTAGTCGAGAGGTTTTCATTTCAGGTAGTTAAAATGTTCGGTTGAGTGGTCGTATATTGTTAGGTAAAAGTCAGCGAAGTAGATATACCTAATATTTCATATGTGGCTATATAAACCATAACTGCAAATGATACAAATAAAAATATGTTCTTTCTCACTGGTATCAGGCTACCCGGTGATTGAATCTTAAACTAATCCACCCGGTGACCCTTCCTTGACCCGATTGTAACTGGTTTTCTTTCTGTGGCTTGAGTCAATCAATATTTTAATTTGGAAGACTCACAAATCTTTTGAGAGTAACCTTTACGAGGGGGTTGCAGTTATTTACTCACCTTCGGGGGTAGATTTCTTTCCTTCCGGAGAAAGCTTTTCGTATGTTTTTATTATTGTTAATAACTTTTAGGTGTCGTATTTTTCGTGCTCTGTTGGGTAGCACCCTCGTTTCCGCTCACCCATGAAAGAATAACTGATATACTGTATATATATACGAGACCTATTCGAATGTTATGTTCAGAAACGCTGTGTAATCGCCTCAACAACTATTACAACATTACCTCAAAAATTATTTTCGTAAAATTAGTACATCTTTTGGAAAGGGACATGTAAATTGCCAAGGGCCCGCAGGGCCACCAAGGCTGGACTTCTGGCTATCTTAAGCCACTTTCGTCATTTTGAGTCTAATTGTTTGTGATAGTTAAATATTTTTCTTAAAGAATCGGATACGGCGCTGTACAATAAGCCCGACCTATCTTAAACCTCTAAATGTGTCTGACTTAAACTGTTTATAACTACACAGGAAGTGTACAATAAGTTTAGAAGAAAAAAATTACTTACTTATTTATGTGAAAAATTTATTTATTGTTTTGGAATTGTTTATTTATTTAAGGATATATTAAGCAAAAGGATAGTAGTATTCATTATGTTCATTTATTTGCATGTAGACAACGTTATTTATGTTGTTTTTGCTGCATTCTTTTGATGGCCTCCTATAGGTGTCAAACGTTCTCAAGTTTAAGAGAAATTGATGCTGTATTTTTGGATAAAGTAAGCAACCCCTCAATTCACACTCATCCATATTCTCCTAGATGCCCCACCAAACTTTCCGATCCATGTACAATATACAATAGTTTAAACAATGAAGTACAGGAAACAAATAAGAACTAGGAAGAAGAACCTGAACCAGGTGCCGCAACATCTAATTTAGAAAATAAAAACATAAAATATGTGGTGACATTAAAAAAATATTAAATCTGAATTTATAAAATCCGCTGAAATTTTACAAACCAATAAGAAGCAGGCTTCCCGACTTCAATGTGACTGTACATCCAACCCTGAAACTAACAGGACTTAAAATAATTTTAAAGAAACAAGTCAAATAAAGCCAGTTTTCTCAAATCATTCAAATACAGGGACTTTGGACCTTCGTCTACAATGGATATCTAATGAAAGATTAACTAAACTACAAAAATCCACCACAACCTTTACCTGCGTGGTCCGAGGTGTTGATACAAATGTACAAATTGACGAATGGCAGCGGTATCTTATTAAAGAAAGATAAAATGCCACTAAAAATATTACTCGAATTCGAAATGATAAGGGTCCAACAACTTTGATCAGACTCTTCATTAAAAACTGAATTGGTCAGTTATCTTATTTCAAATGGTATAACGATCGGCTATTCAAGACATGAAGTGGAAGAATATCTTTCCACTGGCAGACCGACTCCCTGTTTCACTTGCCAACAGTATCATCGTTATTATCCTCGCAAAAATGATCCGTCCTGTTATAAATGTGGAAGCAACCACTTCAGCTTTACCTGTAAAATAACACCAAATTAAAATTTTGTGGGACCTGTAAAACCAGAGGACATCGTACAGGTGCCTTTATTTGTCCAAAGAGACCAAACAACAGAAGATATTTCTTACCTCAAAAAATATTCAGGGTTAGCAACAAAATCAATTATGAGCCGGCTTATGTGGAACAATCAGATACAACCACAGTTAACAATTAGGACCAGTTTAGTTACACAACAAATACAAATTCTTCTGAAACTGGTATTTGTTCCAGCTTAAATAGTGAAAACAATATCAACCAAATTTTGAGAGAATTCTTAGATAACGTAACCAGAAGGGTATTCACTATTTTGGCACTAGGTATCCCAAAGTACAAAGACTACATAAAATTAGGAATGTCATTAACCTTGCGTCGGAGGAAATTCTCCAGAATTGGTTGAATGCATCTGTTAGAGCATCATATTTTTATGTAAACGTAATGATCTACACATAAAGCATCCAGCGCTATCAAACTTGTCAGTAGTTGCGAAGGCAACTGAATTATACAAACAGTAAAACTACATTTTTCAATTTAGAACTTTTCTGTAATAATACTGTGAAATTTGCTAGTCTTGTTGGGTAAACAAGATACTACATTAAGTGTGAAAATAATACATTATTTATGAGCCATCTATTTGTTTAATTCGCAACTATTAACACAAAAAATCGCTATTAATTAAACAAGGGATAGGTGAAAAGATTGGAACATTGTAAACGCTTTGAAAAATATAATATTCTTCTTTTATGCAGATTTATAAGTCATTGTAAAATAACGTAAGATATCTGCTTTGCAGTAAATATCACCAGAATAGGCGATATAGTATGACAGCAGTTCTATATGGAAATAGTCAAGAAACTGCCCTTAATGAAATAAGCATGGGATTCTGGCATATGGTAGGTGTTGTTGACGTCATCAAATTTACATATTGAGGGATTGAAAAGTTGACCCAGGAATCGAAGATGAATGCCATTCTTTTATGTATTACATAGTTCGTCGTGTGATCTGAGAAATTAATATTAGGTTAGGTTAGGTGAGGGACCTCTAAGAACATAATTATTTAAGACTTTGGAATAGAAACGTGGAACGTACAAACCTTATACAAAAGGTGCGCTCTTCAGATGGTGCTAAGCGAGACCTAGAAGTACGGTATAGAGATACTAGCGATACAATGTGGAATTCATACCGCAGAACAGTGGATAGCAGAACCTATTTTGACAATGAGATCGATATTTCTATAAAGAAATTGGAAAAAAAAATCAAATCACGAGGAATTGACAATATCCGAACTGAATTATATAAAGAGGAAGGAACAGAACTATTAGAAGCTACATAAGCTGAAATGTGGTAGATGGAGAAAGAAGGAGCTTCCAAAGGAATGGAAAAACCTCAGTAATAGTTTCGATTTATTAAAAAAATGTTAACAATTCGACAGTAATAATCACCTCAGAATTTCCTCACTCTTACCATGGTTCGAGGTGTTGAGCATGATCCTGCTAATACGTATAAGCGTATACGTAGAGGAAACAATTGGAGATCACCAATGTGGATTTAGAAGAAATAGATCTACGTTGGACCATATGTTTGACATGAGACAAATATTAGAGAAGAAATGGGAATACACTGAGATGATTCACCGAAAGTTCATAGAGTTAAAGAAAGCTTGAAAAATTATACACTTCGATTTGAAATACATGAAAGAATATGTTCAGGTAGTAAGGATGTCCCATAAGCAGAATGTATATTGTTCATTGTATAAGCAATATTGTGTCAAATAATTTGAGGATTCGCAGCGGATTGAAACAAGGTGATCTTTGTCACCACTACTGCTTCACGTGGAATTAGAATATGCGTATTTAAAAATAAAAGGTGACAAAAAAGAGACTAACATTAAATGTCTTCTTTCGGAAACATGAATGAGCGAATGCAAATTTTATTAATATTTATATATCTATGGTTAGAAGGAAAGTTGAACAAGTGAAGATAAGGAAATGTAAATAAAATTATCCGCTGTTTATGATGCTTGGACTTATAAACAAGTAATACAAACCGATATACTAATTTTTAAAGAAATGCATGTTGGCCAACAAATCACTACCAATGATTGAAACATATATGGTAAAATACCTATGACACTTAGTACATAATTGTGTTCAGAAATGATTAGTGAAGTGTAGAAATATTATCCAAAAGTGAAGTCACTAATGTCTTGGAACAGCGAGTAGAACTCTTATATAACAATGCCTTATTGGGTGGGTTCGACACCTTCAGCACTCTCTGAGCTGGTCAGCAAATTGCCCGTTGAATGCAACTCTGAGCACAAAAGGCTCACTCTGAATTTGTTGTTATTTGATAGATTTGGAGCTACAGAAAACGCTCACTGCGTCAAATGCGCCCACTATTTAAATGAACCTCTATGAATCTAAGGTAATACTGTATGTAGTCTGATAGCACATAGTCTAATAATCTCTACTCGTATGATAATTCAAGATACTTTCCCACGCGAATCTAATAAACGAAAGTTAGAGTTTGATTCCAGTCATTACTGTCAATTAAAGTTAAAACATGTCGTCTCTCCTCAGCACGAATTTCAATATAAAATTGAAAGGTAACAGCTTCAACCAACTGTTCGTGTGCACGGATGATGTAGATTTAATAGGGAACTGACCACCCAACTAATCTAATGGTTACAGTCGTTGACTCCTGATCATGAAGTCTCGGGTTCGATTTCCGGCTCTACCAAGGAAATTCTCCCAAAGCGAGAGGATACGGAACGGTGTCCACCCAGCATCTTGATGTAATTGGGAAGCTGCTGTCAATAAAAGAAGACAGTGGCGATTACAGTTGAGAACTTCGGCTATCCTTTGCTAACATATCTGGCGTCATCTAGTAGTGAACTGAATATTACTATGATTTTTATGTAAATACTAACGCCGATGTTTTAGTAGAAGCTTGCGATGAAATAGATCTACAAGTGAACGTAGAGAAAATAAAATGCACCACAACAAACAGAAACACAGATGATGAACAAAAGAGAAATATGGAACTTACGAATGAGACCAAAGAGAAAGTAAAACATTTAAATACTTAGGAACATATTTAACAAGTATAACCAGGTTACGGAAGAAATAAAAATTCGCTTAGCATGCAAAAACTCACGTTTCTGTTCAATACAGAAATGCCTAGCCTCACGATTAATATCAAGGAGTTGAAATTAAAATATACATAACGGTGTATCCAAATTATCATAAAGGGCAACTCATTTCGAAATGGTCCATTTTTTACGTGTGATACAATCTGATTTCCTCTTTGTCAAACTTGTCCAAATACATTTTTTACCCGTTGTATATAGTTTCCCTATCTATATGTTGTATTAGAAACTCAAAATGGGGGCAAACAATAATTGCATCCAAACAGCAGTTTGAAGGATATATTTCCTAGTGCAAGTCTACTCCTACTTTTGTGTGAGTTCTTCTTGTCGCTTATTTTTCTTGTATATAGTCTATTTCCTTTTCTTAAATTATGTTTGTATATGACAAAATCTCGATGAATGATCCCTAACCCTCGTAAATCCAAGATAATTTCATCTCACTGAACGCCAAGATGAGTCATTTTCGACCCGTGTATATTTCTCGTATCAAACAAAGTACTTGTTCAAAATCAAGGTATTTTAGAGTATGGGTGTATTCATTGTATTGTATTTATTGCATTGTATTTTATTTATTTATTGCTTTTTTTATTTTTTCAAGTAGATACTACAAAATAATGATAAATACAGAAAAATTAATATATCATATTAACCTTGTAACCATTTTCATGACTGCACAAAAATGAAGGTACGATCTCTTACTTATTTATACATATAAAATTATCAGAATCAAACTACATTACTCTCTTGTTCTCACATGTAAAGCACACCGTATCTGTTGTATTCTGATTCCTGCAAATGAAGCGATTACATTGCTGACAGTATGTAGAGTACTTGATGCAGAGATTAAGAAATTATTAAGTGCAGGCTGTTTGCAAAAAAACGTGTGATCATTAAAACCGACAACAACTTGTTATTTTAATATAAAATGAAATTTAAAAATAGTTACACAAAACGACAAGATTGGGTGAAATTGACTCATGCTTGATTTTCTTAAATTATTCCACAATAAATACAAGGGTTTAACGTCATTTTCTACCATAGGATTTTTGGACACGTACTTGAAGAATACACAGAATGTCACCCTTCCATTTAATGACTAATGCTCAAAAATATTTTGGCTGTATGGGTCATTTTTGACCCGATTTTGGCGTTCCGAGGGATAAACGATAGAAAATAAATTTCAATTTTCCTTTCATTCTTTCTTTTTTTTTACTACATGTTATTTATCGATGTTATGCACGAAACTAAAGAAACAACACAAGCAATGTACGAATTAACTCCATATGCTTTAAACGTCCTAAAGATTTTGCCTCTTCTATCTACTGGCAACATTTGCCACTTAACAAGTAAAAATTTATAGGTAGTACACTTTTCTTTATTTTGAGGGCGTATAGCTATAGTTCTGTGCAATTGGAAATGTGCTTGCAGTTGGATTTCTTAATGCTATTTGAAATGACCAAGGCACCAAGAAGAAACGGTCACATGCACAAACACAAGGAAAGGAACTGCCAATAGGGACAGGCAAGATAAAATCTGCGTTTTGCTTCTGTATTATTAATTAAACGCATTTCAAAGTTTTAAATGTAGATACTGCATATCTACAAATCTTTGGTTGGTTGTTAACTAAACTTGTAGATAAAACATATACTTTCATTGGCTTTATGATGTGCTTTAGGTCCCTTGACAGACAATCTATGAGAAAGGGAACTTATAAACAAACTGAGTTCATCCGCCTGTCCGTTCGTGTCGGAAAACTAAGTCTCAGGGACCACAAGTTGTAGAGAGTTAGGTCTTGGGTAGACAAGCTGAGAGCGGCCGGAAGCGTTTTAATTCGTTCAGTGGATCAATGTTGCTAACCCATTTTTAAAAACAAATTATTGTGTGAAATACACAATTTTGACAGACCTTTGTACGACAAACTTGAAATAAACATTATTTAACACAAATGGAAAACTACTGTGGGTGTTTCGTCTCCAATCACCTCAGTTGTCAGTGTAGCCAGTCTATTTTATAAACCCTAATGTTTATGTGTCTGTGATGCTCTTAAGAGGCCAGAGCCTTCGTTATTTTTAGTAGAATCGCAGCACTAACGACAGAAGGAATGAATTTTTACGTTTGCCTTTTCACCGTTAAATGACAATACAATGTTAACATCAAACGTGGATTAAGGTAAATACGCGAATACAGCGCAGTTACAGCAGAGACGTAGTTCGTTGTCTTCTCCATAACAATCTATAAACAATTAGATCACAAATCTATAGCAAAATATATGTTATAAGAGAAATGTAACCTTGGGTATATTAATAAAACTTTAAGTAGGGAAGAATGATTTCACAACATATTTGGCGTTGCTTGAGAATGTAATGTTAGATTTGATATTTATGGGCTAGACAATTCCATTACGTATCTGCTAAAGAACTGGTTAAGTGCATGTATAAAGTCAGTGTCATATGTTTGGCTGAATTAGATTGTGTTCCTTAATTAGCTTTGATTACGTTAAGCATGTTTTACCTTCATATAACAGTTTCAAACCACACATGCAGGTAACATAAAATAGACTACCATTGTATCAAGACAGTGATAGGTCCTTCTTTAGAAATAAAGCCAACTTACAAATATACATCAAATCTTAGATTTACAATAGAAATTATTTATTCAAAAGATCTGCAAAAACAAGAGACATCACAAAATATAAATATGTCCAACTCTTTCTTTAATCAGTATCTTCACTCTTTCTTCTCGTACTGGGAACCAACTGAGCATTCTCCGCCTTCTTCTTTGAAAAATAGAGCACTAATGTGTTTGCACGAAGATTCAATTATGTACTAGTTCACGACTAGAAGCATAGATCAAGTGAATGTTTTTGTTCCGGATACCTGTTCTAGGGCTTCATCCAACTTACTATTAAGACATCTGTTAAGTTGCACGTCACTCCTTAGCATCTTCGGAGCCGCTTATACCCAGCTTTAACCTGTTGCTGGATTCGTTTCCTTAGCCTCTATCCGGATGAAGCAACTAAACCATCCCATCTTGCCCAACACTCCTTTTCCATCTTCAGAGACGCTCAGGCGTAATTTAAGCAACAATGTATCTGAATTGACTATCCACTTAACAATTATCACAGCTTTTAGCGTTGTAGCTTTCATCATTCAGATTCCTCGACTTATGGATCATAGGATAGAGAGTTACCTAATAACGATATGCATGACCACTTGCTCTTGTCTTCTTAAACTCATTATATGCCTAGCTTGTCATCAGTCTGCTCCGTCGAACCTATCTGAGTACACCATCTTGCGTGTTTTGCTCCATTTTTTATATTTACCATCACTAGAGGATAACAAATGTCTCATTAACTAAAGTAATATAATATTTAAGGTACTATTCTGGCAACACTGACAACATTATGATATCACATTTTAACTTTTGGCATTCACCATACTTATAAAAACGTGGTGAGTTTCTGTTCCTTTTCGTGGATCAATTATTAATATAAGTGTAATACTTTTAGAAACGCAGTATTTTGAAATCCGATGAATCATCTATATAACCCTGTATTATGCGGGCAAATGTAGGCCTTATTTTCTCTCATCCCTCTTCTAAAGTTTCTTCATAATTATTTTTCTCCCCCACCATTTGAACGTTTTTAAAGTTAATTGTTTCTTCATCAAGTAGATCTAATAATTTTACTTAGGGTATCTGTTTGAATAGAAAGTTAGTTGATAAGTTTCTGAAATTACTTGATTTTCATGCCAAGATCTGATTTTCAACAGGAATTCAAATATATTCCTGACTTTCTTCAGTTTATCCTTTCTTAATTGGACACATTAAATTTTAACGTAAAACGCTCTTGTTGTTTTGTCTTTAAATCCATTAACACGTACAAATATTCGAATCATCATTAAATAATTTAATAACATCAGTATTTATACAGAATAATCATTGATATAAACAATACTATTAACTAAACCACTACCTTATATTAGTAATCTCTTATTGCGTACCCGGCAGATGGCAGAGAGAGACTGACGAAATATGTCATCAAGTTTTGCGTTATATCTCGGGCTAATGGTTAACCTAAACCTTTTTTCTTTTATAGACGTTAACACAGGTATCACTTAAATCGTTTTAGGTTAATTAAGTGACTGTTTTGTTTGGTATGATGAAAATACCATTAAATACTGAAACGAATATGCATTGACTTTCGGAGAAATAAGTAGAATACGATTTGACGGCAGTTAAATTTTTTCATATTAACAAACCTATTTTTTCAGTAGCTGCAATTATGGTAAGGGTTGCAGTAACCTCATAATAATAAGTATATTGCACGTAATTCCCAGTAGCAACTGTTAAAACTAATGCATGTTCAGTGCTCTATACATGGATACATTTCCACTCTACATGGGACACTAGGCAATCAGACAAATAGAAGAAATATATTTGAAGAAAATGGTTGCGATTGTTTTATCGATTAAAATGGACAGAGCACAGCTTTCAAAGGAATTTACTGTAGCTCTGGACTACTTCGACCAAAGCGTTATGGCGACCAGTAGGGGAAAGAAATAAACAATTTCTAACTTACATTTCTAACTATTTTGTACCACATACAACTACTTGCACTTTCCCACCTATTGTATCTATCATTTTAAGACTTACATTGTATTTATCATGGCAATAAATATACGCACGTACATCTTTTTTATATCATGTTTCATTTTTTAAATTTTTAGCCATAATTTATTTTTGTAGACGTACTAAATATCGAGTGGACTCTAGATGAATCATTACGTGTTAAATGGTAAATTATTAAACCTGCAAATAGAAATTTCAAAACATTATTTCTTTATACAAAGGCGAGTAAAACGTTTTGTAATATTTGCTTACTTACGTTCATCATCTTCGGCGTTTATATCACGTGACTAAAAAAGTTCAAGACGTCAAAAAGTCATGTTGGAACAGGTGACTTTCGTAGTATTACGTACTGTGTAAAGTTTTGCAGTGCTTCATTCTGTGTGTGAAGTGATAGGAACAGAATGAACACTCAACATCGTCTAATCCGAGAACGTTTGCTGTAGAGTTCAAACTGGACCATAACGCAACGGAAGTAGGCTGAAACATTTGTAGTGCAAAACGTGAAGGTGCAGTTGATCACAGCATAGCACAGCAAACATATCATCTGGTTGAAGGAACCTCGCTCTGGTTGCAAGATCCTTAATAGTCATCCAAGGTTAGGTAGGATACTGAAGCCCTGCGCCATATCGTATAGGAAAATCTGACCACTAGCACTCGGAGCGTAGCAGGTGAGCTCCGTACCTCACTGTACAACGGGAATCGTCACCTTCACTGCCTCAACAAAAGAATCCGGAACTGCTACAATTTTCCTCACGAATTAACCCTCAATAGCGCGGTGTATGGATGTTTCCAAGAAACTCTTTGAAATGAAAATCC
This sequence comes from Lepisma saccharinum, assembly GCA_022664845.1. Lineage (NCBI taxonomy): Eukaryota > Metazoa > Arthropoda > Insecta > Zygentoma > Lepismatidae > Lepisma > Lepisma saccharinum. The sequence goes on from JAGDQP010012766.1 coordinate 24,371, forward strand.
AAGTGCGCTGAGATTGTTCAATATAATAATTACATGTGATCAAAAGTGTGTGTATCTCCGTAATCCTAACGTGTATAAGCAGTGTTTAAGAAAGGGCTTTTCGAAGACAAGGAATTGTGGAACTGTGCCTCTGGTGGAATTATGAGGGGTAATTCAACACGAGTCCGTTCTAGATGATCGAACTATTAATGTCAATCTACTCCTAACAGTTGCAGCGGATGTGTGCCATTGCGCGGCAAAGATACTCGGCATCGATCAACAGAAAGTGAGTGCTTCCGCAGTAAGACAACGCAAAAATAGATGTTGCTCGAACGACCCAGAGTAATCTCCAGGATCTTGATTCAATCGAACTGTTGCCACACCAAGCATATATCTCAGACCTGTCCCCATGGGATTATTACTTGTTTCGATTGATGGTCAGCTTCAAGAGGAAGTGGAAGCTGCCGTGCAGAAGTTTTCGCCTCGAAGGAGAAAAATTGGTTTTGGCGTGGAATCGAAGAACTGCCAGGAAGATGGTTCCAGACGGTGCAACATGATGGTCCCTAATTTGAATCTTAGGTACCTTTCGTTGTAAAGCAAATATGTGACCAGAATATTCCAAAGCTTTTGACTTATTCTTGTATTGCACCATGTGTATTGTTGAATTTCGTATGACACTTCAACTCAAGTTGTGTTTGAGATAATACTAAAATGACTGCAGTAACTATTCATATATCGAAATGTCCGGTTTCCAGACAATTTGAAGTTGGTAACCCTAATCATATTTAAATATTCTTTAAGTCCAAACAAAACGAACATACAGTCTAAATTTAAGTTATTTTAAGCCTTTTTCAAAGAACCGTTATTTTGTCTAGTCACGCACATATTTTAATTTTAGCGTTGTCGTCTATTCTTAACATGAACTGCATCCAAGTCCGTTGTAAAAAACACTTTATGAATACGTTTCGACAATACCTAATAGAATTTTGTTTTGTGGAAAGAAAGTGTACCATGTGTGTACAAAGTGTGAAATGTGTAGATAACTTTGGATTTTTTTCTGAATGTGAAATTTGTACGAGTACACATCGTTTCTTTACTATAACTTCTGATAAAAAATATTGTTCATAAGTGCTTCATAAAATTACTATTTCGGACTTGAATTGCGAAAAGATATGATAATTTTACTTTCGTCTTATAGTTCACAGTCACATTTTAAGGCAAGATGCAATCACCATACTCCAAGATTACTCTTATTACATGGCATAGACAGCTATAATTGTAGAATATTCATTTAACATGCAAAGCAAATTCTTATAAACGTGCATAAATAGTAGCAATTTTAGATGATGGCAGACTAGAACTCATGGCTACCATAGAGCAGAATGTTTATAGACATATCACAGATGTATAAATAAATATCACAAATCTCAACCACACTTTACATGACTCTTCGGTGCTATCAATAATGATTTAGACCTCAAACACTACGAATTAAACTATATTTCTTCTTAAAGTGGCAAATTCTATATTAACCAGACTACAGGGAGTACTTCAGTGCTCTTGGGAGATGATATGTGCTGCATAGACATAGTTAGTGATAAGTGGAACAAAGTGAACAGCATCTCAACGCCACTATTTTATCCAAGTGTTCGTTCTCCTGGAATAGGACCTTAATGTAATAAAGAAACACCACGAGGGGAAATAGGCTAACAACTAGATCGAACGTGATGCTTAATAAAAGATAATTTTAATTAACAGTGAAACACTTTCAGAGCGGCTGTCTAAGCCAATCGTAGACACGGAATCCATAGACAATCACAGTTGCGGAAAATTATAGTATGAAAATTAAGGGGTGAAAAGAGCCACGCCAAATGCCAGCATTTTCGACATAGGAACTGTGGGTCTCCGAAGCCTCGTAAAAGATCGACGCTCCAACTATTTGGAATAGACAGCATTCCCCTTCAGTTCACTGATCTTCAGGTACCAGGTGAGCTTCTGAGTTACGGAGGTTCAGGTGAACGCATCTACAACTGCAATTCTTCGCAATTGTTAAATGCTTTATGAATTAAAGTGTTGTGTGAAGTAAGGTGCTTTGAATGGAAGTGTTGTGCCATGGAATGCACAAATGTTACTAACTGCTGTTTGGTGCATTTTCCTTAATAACAAGGTAAAAACAATGGATGATCGAGTGGATTACACATTGGCCTAGTTAACAAATATGCATTTGGTGTACGGTGCTGCATAGGGCAATGCACATCAAGCTCGCAGCTTTTACCACAGACGATCTTCACGAAGACGATTACCACCAGCCAGATAGTTTACTTACATGCATTGAGCAACGACTGCGGGATACTGGTTCGTTAGCACACAAGATGCAGAACACTAGGCGACTAAGGTATGTTACGACGCCAAAATTTGGCAAACAGATGCTTCATATTTATAAGAGTGACCAGTTAACTAGTAGCAGACAAGTGACTAACGAGATGGGAGTTCATCTCCGATTCGTGTATAATGTTTTACCTCCACACCATACGTACAACAAACAAAATATACAGGCGTTGGGGCCCAAGCAATTAAGCACCTCCATGTGCTTTTTGTGAGTAGTTTCTGCAAAGGGGAACTGAAAATAACCCTTCTACTGTTTGGCAAACCCGACAAAAGAACAACAGGATCCAGCTTCAAATATTTTGGAAGTTTCGTTCATGAGAATAAGAAAGTGAATAGAAAGGCTATGATGTTTATTTTCAAACTAAAAATTATTTTGTGGGAAACTATAAACAGCTGATAATCTGAAAGCGTATTTGTCCTATATGCTCCTGATGATGAGAGATTTAGTCAATATGTGCCTGTGCGTGTTGGAAAGAGGGGAGTGGGTGGCAGGGGAAATAACTGAGAGTGAGAGAACATAATCATTGTAAAATATCAATGTTGTGGTGAATTGTTTAGTGGTAATAACAAATCTATTGGGGAGGAAATGTAACTACTGTGTTGTTTGAAATCTGCTTTCAACTGTTTTGTCACTCGCACAAGATACTCTGCATAACTCTAGAATCTAGAATAATACAGAAAGTTATCACCAGTTTCACAGATATACGTTTGACTCACAATACAATAGGGCAGCATTTGAACATATGTCTGTATCGTTGCCATGGCAACCTTATGAGAAAGTTTTAGTAAATATACCGAGTTTCTAGAATTGGAGTATCGTGATGGTAGAAAATACTGATTATTACATCATAAAATTGGTCAGTGAGCAAATTAGGAAATCCAGTTCCTTTTCTTCTGTACGTATTTCCACTTAGGTTACCAGGCAACACTACTGCACAAGCTGCAAACAACACAAGAGCTGAAAAACTGAATCTTTATGGCTTTCTGTTTCGATTTCACGCTTCTGCAGAAGAAAGAGGATTGGATTTCCTTTGATCTCTATTCTTCAATTTAACGATTTGTGAACTTTTTATAGATTTTTTTTACTGAGCTTCTGCGAGTGACACGTTGCCCTTCAAATATGTTATAGCTGCTTTCATGACGAATACTTATATTAAAAAATAATAAAACACTCTTTAAAAACATACTTTTTAAAATTTGAGGACAGCACGAACGTTTGTCAACTAAAGAAAAGTCTGTAAAAAGAAATCTGTTTCAAAGGTTCATTGCATCAACTGGTGGTGTTTATGGTGGTTTGTGTTTTGAGTAACTCAATAACTGGCAGTATTTTGATTGGATATGAGATATTGTACTGAGCACATCATTATAACATTCGATTTCCGTATTATGTATGTACTACCATGGCCAATATATTCTTTACATGACTTTATAAAACATGATTTTTCTCTAAGTCTAGAAGATAGGCCACCCAACTAACGTAGAGTGGGAAGTGTGTGATTCTGAGAGTGTGTGAGTGAGCTAGCAAGGTTTGGATTTTTTTTTTCTTTATCAGAAAACATTATCACATGTCCTGGGTTCTGGAAAGATATTCATGATTTCTTGTAGTATGTAACAAATAATAATAATAATAATAATAATAATAATAATAATAATAATAATAA
>JAGDQP010012766.1:30815-49459 GCA_022664845.1 Lepisma saccharinum
AAAACGTGCTTAACAAATGCTATGGTGTTTCTTTCTAAGAATAATAACATGAAAAGTGTATACGTCATGTCATTGACGTGTTTTAACTGTCCTGGTTACCCCTTGAAACTGGATTTGGACTTTTTCAACCAACGTTCGTTTGCACCATTAGCAACTCGTGCTATGATGTGGCTACAACCCGACGCTTGCTCTGCTCATTATGCTAGAGTGGCCAGGTGAACTCTTGCTCGTTTATTCCCAAAGAGGTGGATCGGAATTAGAGGCTTGGTTTACTGGTCAGCGCGTTCTCTGGACCTGACTCCGCTTGATTTTTTCTTCTGGGAACTTGTCAAAGAGTTGGTTTATCAAGAGCGTCCTACTACAGGGAAGAACATGAGAGAGAGGATCCGTTATGTCTGCCATGGACTAACTGTAAATGAACTTTTACGCGCAGTGAACAATGTCCTGGTACGCATTCGCATGTGCATCACAGGTGCTGGACGATCCTTTGAACATTCATTGTGAGGTTTATGTTGACCAGTTATGACATATTGATGAGAATGTGCAGAACTTGCAGTTCACGTTATGTATTTTTTTTCTTATCTTCAGTTTGTTTATTTATACATTTCTGGAACAATTAATTGTGCAAGTAGTTCCAAACAGTGATTTCTATTAAAATGTTTACACAAGTGAGTGTGAGCTACGAAGCCTCGGAGAGTAGCAGTACTTTTATAAGTTTGAACTTTTAGGTTTGTTTGGATGATTTAATGCTGAGGCTTTACATCCACAATTGTTTCATAAGTAGCTTTACTTACAACCAAAGTGTGTTATTCTCTGTTTCTCTGTCTTCAATTGGCTCGGACCGTGGCATTTCAACGTACTGTCCTGTAATCTTGTTTCGGTTTGTTGATACATACACGAGATATGTCGTAACGTTTCATACTGAATGCTGTAAAGAGTTTTCAACAACAGTACTGTTTGATATAGCATGTGCTATATGGTACCACATACGTTTCTAATTCTATATTCTAGTAAAGTTCGTTTGGAGTCATTGTCAATTTAAACTGTTGTTCTGTAATAGCGTTTCAACAACACACACGATCATAAAGAGCGATAAACGCTCTAAGCCAATTTGTAACGTTCTGAATAGTGGCCACATGAATTTAGCCGGACCGGAATTTTCCACATGCTCGAGCAAGGTGCCCCTTGCACACATTTCGACCACGCTGCGTCCGAATCTAAACAAATTGTTTTGATATCACTTACCGTTTGCCCGCTCCGATCATTACGGACTGCTTCAATGCAATAACGAGTTGGCTAATAACAGACGTAGATGCCAAACCGTCGCCATTCACGACAAGTGTTTCCTGTAAAAGTTGTTTCTTTTACAATTATGATTCCAAAGCAAAATCAATTTGTACCCCTTTTCATTTGAAATTTTGCAGTTAAACCCCTAGAGATATACTCGCCACGCCGCTGGACATAGAAGCATGACCATTTCATTCCCCACATACGCTTTGGTGATTGAAGTTTTTGTTTGAAGTGTCTACGTGCACTACGAGTCGAGATAAATGCCTGGCACGGGTTTTCTGATACACCCTGCATATTGGCTCTTTCTGATAGAAATTAAGCAGATAAATTATCATTCATACCTTTCATTTTTTATGTTCAATTTTCATTAGTAGTCTGGAACGGAATGTATGGCCTACGGTATCTACTGGGTTTGTTACAATCAGTGATTCCGCCAGATCCCGGCCTCAGTGGGGGTGTCAATCCCAAAGAAACCTTGCAAAACTCTACGTCCACCATCTCAATTTTGACTTTACATCCCGCAAACTGAAAATCCTGACAGAATCCCTGATTACAAAGTATTAAGAACTAGTATGTTTAATAAGCAGCACCGAATTTGTAAACAAACCCCACGAAAAGAAAGCATATGTGTTACACTTTTGACATTATCCTAGATGTGCCTAAAAACTTTGGAGTTTCACTGGAAATCATGAGTGTTTAATCTGACCACCAAGTTTGGTCTCTATTTTGAAATTGACTTAATGTATATTTTTAAGCAACCTTTATATATTCGAATAACTCTGAAAAAATATAAAATCCAAAATTTATTTATATCTTTCTGTCTAACAGATATCCACTGGTTTCAATGTTTCTTTATATGTTTCAATTCCCTTCATCTACTTATGTATATTGATTCGTCTCGCTTTTATTCTTTCATTTTATCGATATTATGACACGTCTATTATGAAAATAAAACCGTGCTGACATAAAACATCAAACATCAGTTTGCTGATTTTAGTATGTGCTAGACGAAGGAAGGAGAAATAGGGGTTTGTTTACCAGACACGATTATGATATAAGAAGGTGCCATTTGGGTTGCCTAGCTGCATATCGTTCGCTGTCGCAATTTTTTAATGCTAAGTGTACCATCCCTTTACTTGCCTGGTGTGGCTAAGGAAAACACGGGGGAACCTAAGTCAGGACAGTCAGCCGCTGGTACCGAACCGAAGACCTCCCGAATATGAAATCAACACTCTCCAAAGTTAGATATGATGGCCGTTTGGAACGTTTATCACACTCACACACACCCACAAAAAATTGTCGGGAATGATCTTTTCATCTCACATATTCTCCATATGATGCTGAGAGTTTCATTGTTTTATTTGTATCTGTTGAATATATATATAACATTAATATAACTTAGCACACAACATATTTTGTGTATTTTGCTACTAACATCTTTGTAACGTAAATAACAACATAATATCAGAAATTATAAAGCTTAAATATCGTGCCTCATTTTTAAGAACTGACAGAAACAGACGTTTTGTCTTGTCCTTCGTGCATAACGTTACTGTTCTATGGAATGCTCATTCATTAAGAAATAAATAATTACCTAGTACCCATAGGTTTCAACGTTCATTTCCGTTTCTCCATGTTCGGCAAGGATCTTTTTCTACTGGACAATTTAAATAACATCTTTCAGTAAATTTCAACTAATGGCCCAACTAAAGTAAAATTGCGTTAAGTTCCCTGTTTTGCTGTTTCAAATGCGATTATATTACGTTTTGTTTTCATTATTTCCTACATAATACAAGAAAGCATGAATATCTGTCCAGAAGCCAGGTGTTGCGATGATGATTTCTCTTAAAGAAAAGAAAATTCCAACCCTTGCTCGTTCACGCACACTCTCTCAGAATCACACATCGCCCCCACTACGCCAGTTGGGTGGCCTATCTTCTAGGCTTAGAGAAAAATCGTGTATATTAAAGTCATGTAAAGATTATATTGGCCACGATAGTGCAACATTTGCTAATATATTTTCAATGCGAGTATGAAAGTGCTGCTCTAACAAAGTCTCTATAGAATTCAAATTTAATTTCTAGAAATTAATAAACTGAAGCGTTCAACTTAAGAGTTGTTCATAACAGTTCTCAGAAAAACAGAGACGGAAACCGAAAACTAGATAGTTTCAAATACAATACTTGCTTTGAATGTTTGAACTTAATTCTATTTAGGCATTTTTCACGCAGGCTTTACATTAGTTTTACCACGTGACCTCTAGAGAAATTGCTGATTGGGTGAAGAGAGTTCAACTACTATTGTACAGAGCCGAAATGCCTCATAATGACAGGTCAATGAACAACGAGTGAAGAATTAACATTAAATGAACGAATCTGGTTGAACGATCTTACATATAAAAAGACCTTCCGTTAGTACACCACATACAACAAAGATCTAGATTTCTCTAACAGAGATGGTTGGGTGGAACTGTTTATGAAACATTAGCGTTTCGTCAAGGAACTTCCTAATAAATGCACCGTTTTCGAGATATTAATTTGTAATGTTCAGTTTCATACACATATTTATGCACATATGTAAGTGACTACCTCTTTAGAACAGTGGCAAGCAGTTTGACATATCGTTGAAAGTACTAAATACATAAATCCACGCAATTCTGTTTGGCATGTATAATAATTTAATGACAAGTTCTGCCAGAATCACATTGTTTAGGTTTAAACAATTATGCTGACAAAGGAGGACATTTTACAGATAATGATGGGACTTATTTCAACAAAACACCCACTTCATTAATATTTATGCCTCGTTACCTATCGGTACGAATTGTAGAGTATGGAATTTTGTTCCAGATGATTATAAATTGCTGCAAGATGCTGATTCCAGTTGTTCGTCCGTTTTCAAAACTAAGAACCTTTGTAAAGTAAATTGAAAAATTTTACTATTTTATTTTAAATGGTTTTGCATTTGCGATTGAATTTTACCACCCCCGTATAAATACAGGAAGCTATGTAGTATAATATATGCTCTATCTTCTTCTGTACCCCTTGTTTGCATATCCACCCCGATCTTCTAGATCTCAGGCAGACAATATATTGTTGAATTCCTCACGAGTTGAAAATGTTATGACTTTGATTTTCTACAGGGCTGGTCCTTTTAATTTGCTTAGCTTTCTCCATAGTAAGAATTCACGATATGATCTTAACGAAAGCAGGTGGACCCAAAATGATTTCATTTTAACGATCTTGATTTTCATAGCCGTTTATAACCTTGTCATTATGAGCCTGGTTAATGTTTTCTGGGTTTTAAAAAATGCAATGAAAGATCTCAGTGAAAAGAACAAAAGCAAGTAATTCCTATTGTAATGCTTTCAGCTGAACTCGAGGAGTAAATTTATTTCTCCATTTAGGACAGTTTCATGATTATTTGTCTTGGCCAAATCGTGAAATCATTTTTTTTCCAATTCCAGATTGCGTATTTAGACACCCTTTCAGGGTATGCAACCAGCTATGTTTAAGAGTTAATTGGGATGCATATGTAGCAGTGAACTCTATCACTCTTTGCGGAATTGAAACACGTGCACCCTCAAATCATGAAAACAGTGCAAAACTATTATTAATACAGAAATGAAAGAAATATTTTTTCCGTTATTCATAATTTTTTTAAGACTTAAAGTGCTGAATTTTTTCACACACTTCTTATTCTATTAATTCACTATAGATTGTGTACACTTGTATCTGTTTACACATACAAACATAAATGCATGTTCCATATGAATTGGAGAAATTAAAAAGACTACAATTCCAAATTCTAATCAAATTTAACTGAGAGGGACAAGTTGTTCACTTACGGGATCTATTTGATCGGCAAAAGACGGGAGAGATTCCTCACAAGAAATGGGTTTATTTAGAGGTTGCTTCTTTCAGTGAGGTTAAGAAGGATAATATTCCAGTAATTATATCTTTCTTTATGTCGTTCCTTCACAAAGAGCATGTTGAGGTTAAGAAGAAGAAAATTCCAAATTTTGCACGCTTTTTTGTCGTTTAAGTATTGGCCTTAAGTTTTAAATGCATTATAAAGACCACGACAAAATCTTTAGAGAGCACTGACATCTATGATAAATTTAAAGAGGTTTCTAGAAAGTGATCTTAGATCACATAGAATGCATTTCATGGGCGGTAACAACACTGAAGTGTTCTTAGAGAATGATGCAGGAAATAGAACGAACTAATGCATATTAATGAGCAGTGGATAGATAGTACCCAGTACTCACTACTATGCATTATATTCTCATTTATTACAAAAAGAACAGAATGTATCCAGACTTTCAAATCAACTACGCATACTAATGTTTAGTGCAGAGATGATCTTGATAAAGACTAGGTCCCAAATACGCGTGGTTTGTCACTAGATGGAAAAATGGTACATATAATATGCTATTTGGAATTCCAGTAGTTTAGAGGTAGCAAAAAGACCATTCAACTGTTTGCTATGTCTGTGTAACTAACTTTAAAGGAATCAGATCTAAAACAACATATACAGTTAAGTAACTGCAACGAGGCCTGAATTACATAGTGAAGAATGTCATCTACCAAAGTATCCAGATTTCGAGATTTTAAGCCATAACTCCGATTCTAATGGGAAAAAGATACAAAGGCATTAATGGAGTCCTACTTTGTTGGCTGACTACTGATAGACTATGAAGAGAGACATCACAAAGGCAAAATATAGCAGAAAATCATAATACAAGACTCTTTAAGTAAGTCAAAATTAGGTCTATATTCATTTTATACTTTTATGTAATTACTTATTGTATAAAAGTGTACGTATTTAGCAAAAAAACTGCCCGATTGGAGAAACATCTGACAACATATTTGAATTCCTCATAAAAAAGACGTTTATATTCAGCTAGTTTAGCTTTTTGTGAAAGACAAAATAAGAGAAACATTTTCGAAATGGTACTGACAGTACACGCTCCTATATAATATATGGTAATCTAACAATTTGTTTTGATACTTGTAATGGTATGAGTTTGGATTTGGTGTTTTTTTCTACTTGTTTTTAGTATGTAGTCTTTTTGATTTTTTATTTAGTGTTGTGGATTTGAAATGGTGTATTTTTGAATGCTTTGTCCTGATTGGACTGCTTGTAAGCCAATCAGATTTGCCCAAGGGTTCGAGACACGACGGCTGAAGCCCTGGCTTCAGTTCGTCTCTATCGTAGGTGTGTGATGCACATGATATATTTAACTTTAATTTCGAACGTTATGGGATCGACAAGTGAGCTGCGTGTGTGAGCTGTACATGGCTTATTTTGAGGAATTCCAATCTGGAAGTGAAGGAAGTCGGAAAGCTGATATTGCCTATTGGTGGATTCACTGGATAGTTTTCCCGCTCCTCCATTTTCATAGTCGTTTGTGTGAGAAAGAGGGAATCTCAGTCAGGAAACTCACACGGCAGGCCACAAATCGAGTCCCAGGTATTTGTATGTGCCTATGTTAGAACATAGTATTTATAGTGTATGTATTTTGTATGTTCTACTAGTGTACATTCGTTTTCTTTCTGTGAGGGTTGTAAATGTATTTTGTGAAACCGAGGAAAATGTAATAAGTTATGGGAGCACGTGCGGCTGCCCGTTGATTAAATGTCGTGGAGGGAGTCAGTTGGACTACCTATTTGATGAAGTGTATATATTTATTTTTGGGAGCAAGAAGCTACCCGTTGTAAGCTTACCTTTGTCTTGCGATGCAAGTCATATTTTTTTTTCTCTGCACTTGTATATTCTGTATTACTCACAAGCACTATTTGTTTTATAATAAATCTGTTGAAAATAATTTCTTTGCCTCGACTGCCTTTTTCAAGCAACAGAAATCAAGGTCACCGATCAATGCACTTGTGTGTGCGAAACTGAAGTGTATCACTGAGTTCTCTAGCACTTCTCCCACTTGACCAACAGGTCGCGTATTAAGCAGTTGTAGAAGAGAGGTTATTTTGGTGAGATCTTAGGATCTGGTTTCTCTTTTTGCTAATCCGTCTTCCGTGGCCGAGTGGGTCTAGTCTGCAAACTCGGGCTTCAAGAGGAAGCCCAAGCAACATTACATACTGCATTGAGACACTTATATTCAAACACACGTTGTTGTTTTGTTTTCTTCATAAACAAGTTTTAGCTAATCTTTCTGTTTGAAATAGTGTTAATCATTCTTGAGAAAAGCTCATTGTTTTAGGTCAATCATTGTCATCTAGAAGTTATTTGATTTTCTTTGTCATCCCTTCTCATCCCTGTCCACCTTGCTCTTTGATCAATTATTATTATTTTAGTTTACAAACAATATCAATTCCTAATATCACGAATCTCTTAATAGTGCAAAACACCCGACAACATAAAGTGCTAAACACCTGCGTAGTGAGTAAATTAGGACAGGTAGTGAATAATTTCTGTTAGTTAATATTATTTTCAGAATATTTTCATTGCGTATAGAGAAAATATATCTAACCTGACTTCTCTAATCGATGTTGTCTACGTTTTTTTAAGAAAATGTTTAAAATTCGTATTGATTTCACCGCGAATATGAAAGAACCTAACTTATGTCAGTGAATTTGATTTATGAAATTAAAAGAGCCTTTGCTGAAACCAGAATGAAAGGAAATAATGTCTGTTTGATAAAAAGGATCATAAACTTTGGTCGTAGATGGGAATCAAACCAGATGCCACTGACACACCATTCCGATGCGGTATTCACTAGTCTAGGACCCATCTACAGACTGTCGATTTGAGTGCGCTTTAAGTAAATTATTCAAGAAAAGACTAAGCAAATTATTGTCCGAAAGCGGCAGAAGCGCACGGGTGTTTAGCACCGTCGAGAGAGTCCACAGAGATTTTCCCACTAGAGTGTATTTGTATATTCTTCATAAATAAGGCATACATACCCTTCATATTTGAAATAGTGTTAATAGTTCTCGAGTTTGTCTAAATACATTTTGTTGTTTTCAATTAATAATTGTAATATAGTAATTAATAGTCATCATTGTCATCTCTTCCCTTTTATTCCTATCAGTCCTCCAGATTGACTTGACTCTTTACCTTACTTGTACCTAACTTGTACTAGATATCTTCATATTTGAAGGCAGGCCAGCACCAAAAGGGGAAAATTCCCCTCCCACCAAAAAAGCATACTTTTCTCCACATAAAATCTACTTTTTGTGTGAATTAGAACGTTAGCTGTACCTCTTAAATGTCTCCAGGACTTCTCTAGAGTTTTATCTAACTGTAGGTCTAGTAGTCGTTATGACAAACACTTAAATTGATCCAAAGTTTGGAACATTTTACACGCTTAATATCATGTTGCTACATCGAATGAATTACTCTTCCTTGTTACACTATTTTCAAACCAATGTCATCTTTCAAGTATTTACCGTTTCTATGTTCTTAGACAGGACCCAAGAATAAGTAAATCAGTAGTATAAACAACGTTGGTCAAAAATTAAAAAAAAAAACTTACTGGAAGAAAGAAATGAAATATATAGCCGCAATATGAAAGATTTAAAAATTTGTGTGAATTTGAAAATTAGTATTTTATGAATGGTTCTGTGTTGATGTTTTTTACAGTAATTTGTCTTATGTTTTTATGTCCAAAATACGTTATTTCAAAGAACTTTGTATTACCAAATTCAGCAATTTTAAGCGAATTATCGTGTTTCTGTACGAAAATGAATTACATTTTAAATAGGTGTCATTTTATTGTCTTAAGTACTTTAATTTGCTAAAAAAATCGTAACCAAATTTGAGGTCATAAAGAACTTTTCGAAACTGATTTAAACGATTTTAAATTAGTTTTTCCTCCCAAAAGATGTTTGTATGGATCTTTAATTTTTAAGGCATGGATATTGTTTTTTACTGAATCTCAAGTTTAATTTACAGACATATGAATAGTATGACAGAACAAACATCTATATTACATTTTGCTTGTATTGCGAAAAATGGCAAACAAGTTGAATCTTGTCCGCAGTGCGAGGTGGCGCTGCATGATGTAACCTAAACTTTGGTTCCAGCAATCTAACACAATGTTTAAGCACTCTCTCAGTCACGGGGAACGTATTTAACAAAGACGTTTGTACTACGGTTTCTGTTGCGTATTTCGCTCCCAAAATTTCTGAATACCGAATCCATATATTGGAATATGCTCAAACGAAGTGCAAATGCATATGAAGATGAGATCAGAGACCTTTGTTTCGGATTAACTCCACTTTCAGAAAAATGTCATATGGACGTTTCCTTGCCCATACGCCTCATATGATGTTAATTATAATTTAGATAATGCCACATACAATTACAGGCGTTAGAAAACTGTACATGAAAATGAGTATTTTAAATTCTTTCATATATATATAAGAAATATGTCGATTACGTATATCACCAAATGTGTTGTTATAAAAATCACTAGACCCTGGAACAGAATGGCATTAAAATCCAAAATCTTTCTAGTTTTCGTGTTTCTAATTTCTTTCCCATAGGTGTTCTTTGCGCGGTAAATATTGTTTGTATCCTAAAAAGGTATCCCACCAAATTCTTGGTTATTAATCATATACAGCAGTTCCTAATCAGAAGAAAAGCTGAAAATAATATACAATGTCTACCTGCCAAGTAGCAAAGTTTGGCATGACTTTCCAGAGTTAAGAAAAAAAATGTCGATTGGTGAGATAGAAATTAAGGGTAAAGATGTCCTAAGATACGAAACCTAATAGCAATTCTAAAACGGTATTTAGGAACAAGGATTGTGATGTAACAAATGAAGTTTCGTAAAAATAGAAAGATCATTCCAGGCACATTTGGAAGCAAGAAAGCTAAATGAACTATTCATCTAAGTTTTCGCTGGCTACATCAAACCGAATTCTGAAAACAAAATGCTAAACATTGAAGATTATCATTGTTAAAATTCGCACAACTTGGATTTTCAGCATATATAGCTTTCGCAAATAAGATTGCATGTTTAAAATATGAGTGTTGACTCACATGGATTGAAAGAAAAATTAAAAACTATTCTGATATAAAGTTATTTACATTGTTTTAAATATCTTACTACGAACGGATTTAGTGAGGGCCTATTTAAAATCCTGAGTATCTGTATCCTTCAGAAAAAGGCGTTGATTCTTCGTAATTGATGGGCACTGATTATGAATATGACCAGGTCAAGTCGAAAGAAATAATAAATTTAACCATTTTTACTGAATGGCAATGTTTCAGCTTAAATTTCGCTTTCCATAAAACGTTTTTTTATTTTCTGATAGCATAGTTTGGTAATTTTAAAAAATGATTAATATTTTAAGAACAATTTATATAGTTATATTAAATTCAAGTCTAAACAGAGATTATGTTACATATCAAACTATATAATTTGTCAACAGTTTTGACACAGTAAAATGCGTAGAAAGTGTCTTGCAATGATAATCCTTTCTAAAACGAAAAGGACGGTAAATCGATTTTTGTCTTGACAGAATTGGCATTATAAAACTGTTGGTTTGTTTCGATTATTTATTCAGAAATATTTAATTATTGTACAACCCTTTATCTTGTAACTGCACCCACTATGAACACACAGCTCCACTCAAGTGTTAGCTATTGTGATATAAAGTGCAATGAATGGAGATGCTGAAGTTTCTTTAGTGATATCGATGCAGGTTATATAAATACAGTAAACCCTCGTTAACACGAACTCGCTTAAGCCGAACACTCGGTTAGGACGAACAAAATTTCGGTCCCGGTATCGCTGTACGTTATCTTATAGGAAGTTTTATCGGTTAACACGAATTTCGGTTAGCACGAATTACGAACTAATTTTTAGTCCCTTGAATCAGTAAATGTTTTCATTTAACACGAACTTTCAATCCTTTGTTGTTGTTTCTTTAGATCATTTTTCTTATTTTAGATTTCACTCCAGATCAGTTTTTGTCATACAGTATTTATACAGACGAAAATTGCCTTGTAAATAAGAGAAAAACCAGAAACGGGTATCTTTCCTCTCTTATGAGGTGTTGATTCTGTCCTCCGTCAAGCGCTGAACATGCAGGTGTTGTGTTTATTTTATAACAATTTTAACAACAATTGCTGTAACATTTGTTATGGCTATAACAATTGTTATAACAACAATTTTATAACTTGACCTGGATTTTCTGCGTGGAAATTCCATTTGCGGAGGGTGCTTATGCTCGCTGTTTCCACCACTTGACCTTTCGGGAGTGGGCAGTATTGGCGCTATTTTTTCCCGTAAATTTCACCTCTGAAGTTAGGGTGCGGACATTTTTCGAGCGAATACGGTAACAAGTGCAGTTCTATGTATGTTTAGATGTGCTTTTCTATTCTTTAAAAGTGTGAGAGAACTTATGGTCAAGAGGAAGCAGACAAGTATAGATCTGCAAACAAAACTAAAAATCCTAGAGGAAGTAGACCGTGATGTGTTGAAGAAAAGTGCAATTGCTGAAAAGTATGGACTTCCCAAATCTACCCTATCCACAATACTTAAGGATCGTGAGAAAATTCTTAATGCTGCTGCATCGGGTTCCGGGAACAAATCTAAGCGATTTCGCAGTGCTAAGTATGAAGATGTCGAAACTTTACTTCTAGAATGGTTCAATCATATGCGAGCTTCCAATGTGCCTTTAAGTGGACCTATAATTCAGTCAAAAGCAAACGAAATTGCAAAAAGCTTAGACATTCTCGATTTCAGTTGTTCCGCTGGTTGGCTTTACCGGTTCCAAAAGAGACACTCAATTTTATCGTTAGTGATTTGCGGTGAAGCAAATAAAGTTGATGAAGAAGGAGCAAATAACTGGTTGCGTGAATTTGATCAAGTGAGAGAAAAGTATGCCTCGTGTGATGTGTACAATATGGACGAAACCGGACTTTTCTACAATCTTTTTCCAAGTCATACCCTTGGAATAAAAGGTGACAAGTGCCATGGTGGAGGGCGCAGTAAACAACGTTTGACCGTTGTCCTTGTATGTAATGCAGACTGCATTGACAAACACCGTCCTTGGGTGATCGGTAAGTCCGAGAAACCACGTTGTTTTAAGAACATAAACGTTGATTCTTTACCTTGCATCTATTCTCACCATAAGAAAGCTTGGATTGACAGCTCATCATTTCGTAAGTGGCTTCTACGTTTCAACACTCGAATGGTGGCTCAGAATAGGCATGTTCTTCTGACATTAGATAGGTGTACAGCTCATAACATACATGATCTTAACTTAACCAATGTCAAGGTTCACTTCTTCCCCCCAAATGAAACGAGTCGTCTTCAGCCTTTGGATCAAGGCATCATTGCCCTTATGAAGAGGTCCTATCGAAAGCGACTTGTGAGAGCTGCAATTCGCGCTGCTGAGAAGGATATGGAAACACCAACTTGGAGTGTGCTTGATGCAGTGAAAGCTATCGCCGCATCTTGGGAATCCGTGTTATCGCAAACCATACAGAACTGTTTTACAAGAGCCTGGAGACATACAGACGCTAATCCTGTTGACGATTTAGAGGGTGACAACGACAGCACTTTAAATGACGAATGGAATACTATACAAGATGTTGCGAACCCTGGAATTAGTTTTGAAGAGTTTGTTAGTGCAGACGATGATGTTGCCGTGTGTGCTCCAGTGGAGTCTGGTGTACAAGCAGTTGTGTCTGAGGTGCAAGCTGCAATACAGTTATAGCCAGGGTTTGAATTACCCGAGAATGGGAGCATGCGATGGCCTGAACTGCTACTTAGCTGCTCTGTAGCTCTTTTTAATTTTGCCTTCGAATGTAGCTGAGCGCAAAGTGCACTACGGCTACTGCAGGCTGGAAAACATGGCAATAGCTACACTACATGTTAGCACTTTGCGTTCAGTGCCATTCTAAGACGAAATTGTAAAGAGCTGCTGAGCAACCATGTAGCAGCTGGTCCGTTGAATGTACCCCTTCCCCCGTAATTTGCACCCTGGTTACAGTATTATTGAAATGTAAAACCTTTTATCCTCAAGTGAATTTTCTGTGTTGTTGCAAACTGGTGTTATAAAGAGGATTGATGGACGTAGTAGCAATGTAAACTTTTTTTAATCTTCGAAGATAGGATAATAAATTTACTGTAGTGTTTTCACTTTTCAGAGGATGGTACTGAGACCGAAACTAGTCTCGAACTCGATCTCGTCTCGAATTTGAGACCGAGCCGGTGCTTTTTGAAATCGAGACGAGACTGAAACTGTCTCAGTCCCGTCTCGATACCATTCTGTGGATGGTATCAAGACGGAGAATAGTCTTGGTCTCGTCTCGAATTTGGAACCGAGACGTGCTTTTCGAAATCGAGACGAGACCGAGACTACTCAGTCTCGTCTTGATACCATCTCTAGTGTGTTCTATGACATACATAATATACTGTAGTGGTATGTATAGTCTGTATACTGTAGTGCGTATGTATGGAGAAAATGTATTCGAATAATAAAATTTGGATCCGGTTAACACGAATTTTTTTAACACGAACTGCTGATTTTTCAGTCCCTTGTAATTCGTGTTAACGAGGGTTTACTGTATTATCCCAATGACTTCTTCTGATACATTGTTATCATGTGAATTTGAAGTTTGTATAGTCCTTAGGTACGAGTATCAGGAGCAGACACACGGATAGGATGGACGAATGGATTTTGGAAAGTAGTAGGCCAGCACCAAATTAGTAGGTAGACTTGATTGTTATCATAGGTGAAACTGGGTTTGTTTATGCTGCCAAAAATATCGCTGGAGACTCTGTTAATATCGGATCTTGAAGTGACTGGTCATGATGATTACATGAAAGACAGAGGTACTTTTTCGCGCAAGAACGGCAGTTTTATGCCAATCTAGAACTTCTACTGTATTACCATTATACGTTCATTTTTTTTCTATGCAACCAATTATCTTAATTTCCCGTTCATTCACTTGGACAAATTCAGTTGTAAGGGCTCTAGTGTTGGTTTGCATAACCTACTCGAAGGGTTCTATCGCAATCTGTTTAGATTTTGGAATATAGTTATTCCTTTCCAAACATACATTTTCTCAAACTCATAACCATCATTGCAGCCTGTAAGTTTATCTGTCATTGTATCGTCTTATAAGGAATCGAACCTATATTTGGTTGCTTGACATTTCTACATTTACCCACAGAGCCAGATCGTGGGGGTTTTCGAACTGTTTCTGCGAACATAGTGCCATTATTTTGGGGCGCCACACATTATGGATGCGAGTGTATCGTATGAGTTCGGAAAATTAAATTACTATTTATGAGGGAGCCTAAAAAAAAATTCGAACAGATCGCCGATTAATTTGGAGCCGGCTCTGTTTACACACATTCATTTAGAAGTTATCCAGGTTTTATGGCTTAGCGTGATAAATTGGAAAGGCCAATTCTGAGCCATTAAACCGACTGATTTCGTCACTAAAATAATGAATAATTTTAACATATTTGCAACTTTATTTTATAATTTTGTGAAAAGAAAGAATGGTTGCCTGTTCGACGTACTTCGACGTTTAGAAGTTATGGTGAAGAAGGGCGTGTAATCGCGTTAGCAACTACTACCAGCCTCTCCTGAAAATAATATTTCAATTCAACTAATTTTTCCTATTTTTATTGTCTTCACTTGGAAGGTTATTTTTTAGAAGTAGGTAACAGTCCACGCCTTAAGCAACTTAAACTTGCTAGTAGTTTCCAAGACAACATTCGTGTACAAGTAGTACGAGATATAGGCTTTAAATGCATTTTCTTTCATAATAATAATACTTTGAACTTCGCTGGTTCCTCTATATACACGCTCCATTTCATTGTAAACTAAAGAAACTTATTTAGCATCATCCATCTGTTGGCTTCCGTTACAACTATCAACACGTAATAGAGACACTTATGAAACAATGGGTAGGTGAACACTTTGGAATGCTTTAAACTTTTCAAACGTAATAATGTTCATAAATTCGTTAATATGAATCAATGTAAAAGAATGTAGGACACCAGCAAACCGTTGCTAGAATGGCTAATAATGACAACTTTTGCGATAAAAGCTTATTTTCCCCTGGTTCCATCAAAGCATCTATTTTCACTAGTTTACGCATAAACCATGATCTAGAGTGATAGTTGCATATCTCCTCTCCTCCGTATTGCATGCTATCAATCACAGATTCAGTAGCTCATTCGGAAAGTTGAATAACCAATTTATGCTTTCATTGCAAATCAACCTCTTTCTACATGTCCCTGGTTATTTACAAAACGATAACTATTTAATAATCCAAATCAAAACGAATTTCGGGTACTCGTATTGATTTCAAAACAAGGAACCAATTGATTTAGTGATATACACTGAATAATCTTTGGATTAGGAATACCGACTTAATAACGGCAGTGTCGGATCTAGAAAGTTTCCTATGGGAGACAAAGTTAAATTTTGCCCCCATTACATCGCTTTTAGCCAAACAACACCTGCCGACGCGACGGCCACAACATTGTCTCTCCATCACGTAGTATACTTGTTTTTTCCTCCCACGAGCATATCGTGGAATCGCTAATTACTAGCGTTGGATTATACTAGTAAATGCGGTCGTAATTGCAATACGCGACATTCTTTTTTTCTACATTGTTAATGTCAAAAATGTTCTTATGTTATCATATTTATTATAATAAGTGTGTTAGGAACGATTAGTGCAGGTTAGAAAGGTCAGGTTCGTTTATTTTCTTTTCATTATCCCCAAATAGGACGCCGCAATTTTAAACGTTGTCTTTACTATTGCGATCGGAGAGTTCTATTACTAACTCCAGTAAGGTAGTAGATCTGCGTGTCTGACTTGACTCGCGGTTTTGAATTTTAGAGATGAAGGTAGGTTATATGGAATAACATAAAGATGTCGTAGCGCCCCGGTATTGAAATTCTGAATACGTTAAGGGCTATTTCAATTTAATTTGTGATTTTACTTCCTAGGAGCTTTTATTTTTTGCGGTTTTCCGCCCTCTAACGTGCCGCCTGGGACGCATGTCTCATTTTGCCCCCTAGATCCGGCACTGAATAACGATTTGATGCAACTGTTTGGTAAGTCACTGATTGGAGACTACGAAAACCTCATTCCGCAAGTAACTAAGATCCTCCATGTTTATTGTCATCCCATGCCTGCTGCCACACCATCGTCAGTTGGAGCAAACTTTTATGAAAAAAATGGGTAATGAATCGCAAAGCTCGTTCAGAAGAGCAACAACTATTATTAACGTGGTTTAGTTTGATCCCTATTTTGGTTAAACCACAAAATAAATAGAAGTTAACTTACCTCTTCAGAGTGCATACTATTTTTCCAGGGTGACAACAGCTGTATAAATGCCATTCCAGACGGCATCTTTAGTTTCTTCTGTTGGTTAACAAAGTTAGTTCTCTATTGGTGTGCGTACTTCATTGGAGATAAACTCAAATTAAATACTTTCTATAGCAAAAAGTTGGAACAAACATAGTGTAATAGCAATTGCATAGAAAAAATTCCTGTGAAAATCCAGAACACAAGTAAGTAATACTAATGTCATGTCCTTCTTGCAGCAATGAAATAACTTCTTGTCTTTAGATATAAAAACTATGTCACATCTTACAGTGAATATAAAATAGATTTCCTTGTTACAAATGTATTTCTATGTATGAATCTGATTGTATGTACATGCATCTTATGAACTTGCAGCTTTTAAGAATTTAAATATTTTACAGGTGTATGAATTGCTAATGAATCTACCGCCTTGAAAGAAATTTTAAGAGAAGTGAGATTGGCTATTTCTCTTAATTCGGTTAGAGTAGCGAGACGATTCCAGTTCTTCAACCTCTACCGTTCACGTTTTTACTTTTAGCGGATCATTCAAAACATTCCGGTCCAATTTTAATTAGACCTTGTCCGTCTGTCTGTTCGCAGGATAGTGCCTAAGCCAAAGCAGTATAGAGAAACCAATTTCAGATTCTCGTTTAGAGACCTCGATTTACTGCTTCATTTCTGTTGGATCATTCCAAAAGTAATCGTGTTTGTTTGTCCCAACAAAGAGAACAAAGACATAACTGAACGTAATCTTTAGCTCCATCATAATAATCGCAACCAATTTCTACAGCTCTCCACCACTTGTGAAAGAGTATTTCAATACCGTGGTTGAAGAAACCTATGAATTTGGATGAAACAAAACACGGCCACTGTTCGCAGTATGTATTTCCCATTTTGCAGTATTTTACAGTCAACGTAGTTTATGGGACAACGAAAGAAAGTAAAATCTGTAGGTTCAAAGTCTACTGAATAAGTTCCGTAGGGATTTGACCCATACAAATTCCAGTCATTTCGCTAAGATGATCTTTGCAGTAGTTAGATACGCGTGGTCTCCGAGTATGAGCACATCCTTACGATTATACAGTACAGGTCATTTTCCAGTATTCCAGCTGGTAACAGTTACAACTGCCTCCAGTTGACCTTCGCCTGCTTTTCTTGTTGGTTGGTATTGGATCACAATATCATAAATGATACCGTACCACACATATGTTGAACCAAGCACACATCACCTTGTGTTTGTGAAACTATTGTGCTTTTGTCACTGTTTCCACTTCTCGTTCTTCAGAGATTCACTGACATTTGCTATTAATGTTGTGGCAAATTATCCATTTCACGTTTTCCGTTAGCATTATCTATAAAACGTCTGTAGTAGGTAAGAGATTTACTGGAGATATCCACAGGCTGCTGCATCTGCTGTGTTCTCAATTGATAGGGTACTCAGTTTCCCAAAGTTGTGGCATAACCAAGATCCTGAAGATCACGACCATCTGTGGCAATTGTTTCAATCATTTGACGTAAATTCTCCTCAACTCTTGTTTGAAGAAGTACGACATTTGCGCACAGCAAGACCCTCATGACCACATGCAGCATTGATGTTTTCTGCCAACACGATGGCTGAATGTCCCTCATAGAACAAATAAAGAATTAAGTGACGTATGTGCTTTTCAGATAGTATCATGTTGAGACACTTATTATTACTGGCACATAATTGGTTGAAGACCAAATTGGCACCGTGCACGAAAACAATGAAATATCCTGTACAATGCTAGCCTTGGGACCTTGATGCAGTTCATAATTAGCTCCTTGAATTGCATCGTAGTCACAACCATACTAGAAATGGCATTCCTTAAGAAATGATTCAGTAAATTAATGACCCTAAATATCGCAGTAAGCCTCAAGGTTGTCCCACTTGTAATGGACTCATAGTCATTCATTTCATTGTTAATTATTTATTTGTTTATGGTTATGTAAAAAAATAGTTTTTTTTATTTTGTTTATTTTTGTAAAAGTTTGCGAGAGAACAAGGATTTTGCTAAGGC
>JAGDQP010012767.1:0-49459 GCA_022664845.1 Lepisma saccharinum
ATACAAATATTGGAAGACTTAGACCCGTATTAGCAGCGTCAGAACCGTATTAACTAAGATGTAATAGTTTAAACAACAAGCTATTGATTGGTGCCAATCAAAGCGACATTTTGGGAGGCTTGGGTTAATTCTTTCCTATATGAGAACAAAACTGAACTTCTAATCTCTACATAAACTATAAGTAATAACCCTTCCGTCTTATATTTACATAAACTTTTAGCTCATTTTTGTTGAAAGTGTCTGAAGTTCTTATCGAACAAAGAACCGTATATTTCCTCCAATTGCAGCTTGTTGAAGTAACAAGTCGATGAAGTATACAGGAATTGCCTTACGTCAATATTTGTAGAGAGATTTGAACGTATTTGTAACGCTACTTTACTTACTAACTTTGAGGTTCTCTAACTTGAAACTACGCGTTTTTTAATTCCTTCACGGGAACTTTTCACTTGTTTCGGTCCGAGGAATTCACCTCAAAATTAATGAGCATCACTTTTGACACACCCTGTATGCGATATTTTAACGATAGTTTTCATGCTGGGAAAGCGTTGAAAGAGAAGTGAAAAGCATGTTTGGACAATTGTTTGGACTTAAGTTTATATATATATATATATATATATACAAATTCAGGAGTACTGAAGGTGAGATTTCACGCCGGGATAGCGAATACCAGCAGTTAAGAGTTGAGTCCAGTATCTCGATATCGGAGCGCCCACTTTCCTCCATTAAAATATTTCTACCATTCTGAATCACTGTAGTATTTTGTTTGTTCTATTTCATAAGCAAGGGTATTATTCTTAACCTTCTTTATCAGATTCCTTTAAAAACAAAATCTTTTAATCAGTTTCCTTAAAGTTTTCCTTACAGATACTAGAACACAATTTTCTCGCGCACTGTATCTTCCTTTCCACCCTATGAGGTTGATGAAATGCGAAAAGATTACCACTTTCACACTCTAAATAGGGATTTACTACATTTTCCAAACTTTTGTGTGAAAAAACCAGCCAATATAAAGCAGGAATTAACTTAGAAGAAAATTGTATTGGTCATCAAGGAACGTAGACCTCACCTGAGCTAAAAAAGATGAGTTTGTCTGAAGAAAATAATGAAAGCTTACAGATAGAAGGAGAGAAATAGGGAAAATGTCAACCGAACTCGAGATTCAATCGAAAGACGTCCAAGATAAACAATTAACTTGACGTGTTTCCACTCAACTATCCGCTTTCGTGAGGCTAATAATAATAATAATATCTCAGTTATCAGTGTTGCCAACATTTTTCATTTCGAATACATTTGATCTTAACCAACAGCAATGTATATTAGCAACTTATACTTGAAAAAAATGAGCAACGGAAAGCGCCATATTGAAATTAAATTTAGAATTATTCGCAGCTGAACACTATCATTTAAGAATGCACATGTTTTCTAAAAGTATAATAATATTTATAATGATTTTACCTAGGATCTAAAATTCCCCTTAACCTAGATCCTATTGGTTCCTTTTACCTAGGAGCTAGCCAATCCTAATCCCACCTATATACATCAAGATAATTCTGAAGGAAAAACAAACTTTTTATTTGGTTTTAATATATTAGTAATCACAGACACCATAATTTATTAATTTATTTTCATGACGTAAATAATGAAATTCGAAATCGCTCACTTTGAGGTGACATTTAGAATATACATATCTTGCTTTTTAAAGCTAAGATTATGATTGGTTAGCTTCTACGTGAAAACGCTTTTTGATTAGTTCTTAATTCAATTTTGAACAACTAATTTTACTTGAGTAGTTTTTCCCATATTCAGGATGTCCCTGAATTAATTATACAAATTTCATGCGGTGGTTATTCTTACATATAAAAAATAATAATAACAAAATCTTTTCAAGAAATTTAAAAAAAAAATGCGTAGTTTTGGGGATAGAAGCGTTCAAAGTAGGTGTAGCATCGTCACAAATGACGCAATCCTTGACGGTTTAATGAATCAGTATCTGCGTCGTGCCCATAGAATATAGGGAAAAGTGTGACGAAACGGAGGAGTATGACAGAAAGGGAAGGTGTGCCCCATGTCAGATAGGACCGATGGTGCCATCAAGCAGGTGAAAGTTGAACTACTTACTGGATTCATCACAAACGTAGTTTCTTCTGTTGGGGTAGTGATTTCATGGATTTTTACCATTTCGCCTCCGAGTGAATTTAGTTTCAAAATGTTAGGATTTTTATATACAAAGATGAAATGGAGGCAACTTCCGATTTTTTCTGTACATCAAGCCTCTGTAGGTACAGATTTTTATACACTTTGGTTTATTTTTACCTCAAGTTTGTGGTTTTGTTAAACCCAAACTGCAAAAATTTAAGTATACCCATTATTTTAAGTTATTTATGTCTAATATAGTGGTAGTTTATTTGACTTTAAGCAGCTTGCTTAGCATAGTCATCTTTTCAAATCTTTAAAAGTTAGGCAATCAAACATAATGGGGAATGACACCCAAGTGACCCCAAGTCTCGATGACTATGATCCCCAAGTCCTATTGAAATTCCTTGCCAGTAAACCAGGGAACGCTGGATGTATAATTAAACAGGAAGGCAACTCTATCAATCAACATATTTTTTTGTAACCAACAACAAGCTGAACATTTCTTCAGTATTTACCCATTATCTGACTTCGGCCCACATACCAAAATACTAGATCCATCCGACATAAAAGCTTCAATACATGAAGAATCCAGTGGTGTCAGGTTCCCGTCGCAATATTTTCCTCAAAATCCTGAAATAATTCCCGCCTGCTACTTTCAAAATTACTGATAATTGAAACAAAAAGTGCCAAAAAAGATACAACAAACTTTCCCGATCTTTTGTAATTTTTTTCTTTTACCCTTTATGTGACCAATAGTTTCCCATTTTTCGGGAAATTTATCTCCAACTGACAATACTGAAAGAATCTCTACAACATTAAAATACAGAAGAAAAGGAAGAACAAAAAACTCACACAAGCAAACCTTATTCTCCTCCTGTATCTAAACGTCAGTCCTCTAAAAACAAATCAAGCTATACAGCCAACAATTTACCCGCAACTCAGAATACAACCAAGTATTCCCTAAATCCAGCTGCAGTATCTCACCAAAAGTAAGCAATCTTCACATCCACACAAGTCCATATTTTCCTAGATATTCCACCAAATTCACTGACTCTCGCACATTTAATAACCGATTTCGATAGAAACCAGGAAGACGACAATCAATCTCTTTTACATCAATTCATAATAATGAAAATTATAACGAAATATCTAACACAAAAGTAATTGTTGTTATAAATAATATCAAACAGGAATTTAAAAATCCTCTAATTTTTCATAAATGAGTAAAAATCAGGCTTCCTGATTTAGAATTGACAGCTTATTAACATTACAACAAACTGGACTGAAATTAATTTATAATGAAGGGACTAGCAAAGAGAGATTCCTCTTCGTATTTCAAACAAAAGATTTTGGACAGAACTTAAAAATTGAAACATTCACTGAAAAAATAAAGGAAACACAAAATGCAAAGACAACTACAACATTCACCTGCATGTGTTATAAGAGGCGTCAATACTAATCTAATCATTGAAGAAATAAACAATCACCTAATTAAAGAAAAGAAACTACCTATGACCAATGCCACCAGAATACGAAACGATAAGGGCCTTCTCCCTCTAATTCGTCTTTTCACTAAAGAACCAGAATTGGTCATTTTCTAATCACTAATGAAATTACCATTGGATTTACGAGATTTAAAGTAGAAGAACTCCATTTTCGTGTTATTTATGTTTGCAATATCACAATGGAAAACCATGTGAAAACAAACAATCTTGCTACAAATGTGGTGAGAATTACCTTAGCATTATAAGTAAAGTCACTCCAAGCCGGAACTTCTGTGGAACATGTAAAGTTAAAGGTCACCGTACTGGTGCTTCCAAATGTCCACAAGGACCGCTAACTAGTAACAACTTCTTGTCTGGTAAAGTCTACAGGACTGAATACAAATCAAACAACAAAACTTTATGTTCGGAGATACCTGCTGTGAACCAGCCAAGTTCTTCTGACATACAAGCTAACATCAAACATTCAAAAGTGTCAGATTCAGGAACTCCTAACGAATCCAATTTTGGAGATATTATTAACAAAAATGAATGAATTTCTTGAAAACATGATGAAATGGATCTCGACTGTACTTACCGTAGGAATTCCCATAAGAAAAAGAAACTATTTCCAAACTAATCAATGCAATAATTTTTTGGGTCAGAAGAAATTCTTCAATACCGATTGAATATTCTACAATCAACGGACGGACATCTATATATAAGCAAACAACAACCTTTTGCAAAGTTCAAGAAAATCAACAAAAGTTCAAATTGAAAAGATCCTTAAACAATTGTCTTCCTTCTCAAATAAAAGATGCTTAATGCATATCTAATAAGTCGAAATACATCAATCAAGCTATAATTAAACGCATATGTAGCTTAAGTACGAAGGAAACGGAACGAGGACAGTCAATCTTCAAAGAAAGAAATATAAAATATAAAAATGTAACACGAGTCATTACAGGCGCCTGGATGGCCCTGTGAGCCCTGAGTAAATATACAAGAATTATTCACAATGCGAAGGAATGCATCAGAAAAAAGTGCACGAAGTTTTATAAAAGATTTGTGTTAATAATACCCAGTGTTAAACACATTGAAAGTTGCTGTATACTTTAAGACAGCGTCGCGACCTTTCTCAACCTTTTCATATATATAGGACGCGCCTAGAGCAACGACGGTTTTCCGTCGTTGCTTTAACGTCAAAGGGTTAATTTACTAGAGCAACGACGGGACGAAACGGCACAAAACTTTGCGTAAACATGAATTTTGAGTAAACAGTACTTTTGCGTACGCCCACCGCTAACAGGGGCCTTCGCCCCCCGCGGCTAACGCCGCCCAACTCCCTTCGGACGCACCTTCCCCCTTGCACATCTCGCTATCGCTTGGTGTGCATCCTGCCCTGGTGGGTTTATATACATCCTAGTTTTTAGTGGCCTCTTTTAAAATTGTGAATCACAACTTTCATTAAATTTCCTTTTGTGTTTTTGCATAAAAAACGAAAAAAAAAAATCTTTAAAAGAATGCAAACAGTCGATGTTAGGGTTCGAACCCGGGACCTTTGGATCAACTTCTTGACGCCTTGTCCACAAGACCTGCCGAGCTGAGCGCTTCTAGCTGTTATTTGTAGTTCAAGCTACGCGAGATTGGAATATATATAAAACAAAAGGGAAATGGTGAAGTGTGGTTGTGTTTTAAGTTGAAAATTTCAGGTATTGAAATTTGGGGCAAAAAATTTTGAAAGATCATTTGGGTAGTTCCAAATAACAGATTATAAATAATTAAAATTTTGTGAAGGATGAAGAAAAATAAATACCTTTGGTAAAACTTTACTACACTTTATTTTATGTGGGTCAGTCTATTAAGTGTTGACCTCGATCGGTCACAAATATCCGTCACATTCTATTTAAAAGACACCCATGCCCCTGCCGAGACTTGAACATGGGACCTTCCAGTTGTTGGGCTAACGCCGTATATAGCCGCGTCTACCCGGTCGGCTTGAAGGAAACTACCAGGTTTTATTACATAAAAACATAGTTGTAAATGTTTCATTCCTTTCGAATAGAGAGATCAGGGAGATTAAATGAAGTTGAATAGGCAGCAATGTTGAAACCAAAACATTCGTTATATCATGGTCCAGAAGAATACTTGTTTCGGTGAATAATGTCTGGTTGAATTAATTAATAATTATGATTTGTCTTTCTAGAAATATATTCATCTGCACATGGATGTAGATAGACGAAACCGTTTGAACGTGGGTTCGATCTTTAGCACAGAATCCAAATGCATCTTTACTACATAGTATGCACTGGGTTTTGCATGCAATCGAACTCAGGCTTTGCATTATCTGCCCCATTCCTTCCGTTGGAAAATTGACTGCCGAAGTAAATTCTCTGCCAGACTTGTTCCGGCCTTAGGCTAACTGCCTTTTCAGCTATGTACTTTAAAGAACAACCATGTGAATACTTCATGTTTCTGTCCAGATTCATTTACCGACTGCTTCCACAAGTTTAACAACAAACTGCTCATGTTTACACTGTAAATCACTGCTATATGACCCAATAATAACAGTCTCTCCCAAGCTCAGAATCCGCGTTTTCGAGCAACGACACATGATAATTTATTTCTAAAATTCGAAATTATTTAGAACCTGTTATTTGGTGATTAAACAAATCTTCCCTCTAAATTTGTTAACGAAATATGTATACTTGAACTTTGGACTTAAAACGCTACTACACTTCACCATTCTCTCTTTTTTTTTTTATTTTTGCGAGGTATTTAGGGAGATCCCAATATTTTCAGATTAAATAATACAACTGCACAATTGCATGAGGACGATCAGATGTAAATGAGTTTGGAATATTGTACACGTTACGTCAACTGAATTCAAACGTATCTCATTTCTCTCCTTTTTCGTTGCTTTTAATAAGTCTGTGAA
Source organism: Lepisma saccharinum (assembly GCA_022664845.1). Lineage (NCBI taxonomy): Eukaryota > Metazoa > Arthropoda > Insecta > Zygentoma > Lepismatidae > Lepisma > Lepisma saccharinum. Next base: position 6,556 of record JAGDQP010012767.1, read on the forward strand.
ACTTACTATGATTGTTTTTTTTTTAAGTATACACTAAATTTATAGGTCATTTTATTGACGAAGGACCATATCCAATATCGCTTTCATTAAGCTTTTGGTTTGTGCCTTCAAGTTCAACGTTTCCGATATCCTGTAGCTCCGAAACTAAGCGGTATTCGACAAACTGCAGACACATATGTTTTTTTTTTATTTTGATGATAACGTTTCGTTCCTAAACGAAACTACTGAGCATTGGTTAACTGTGGGGGCATAGACTGTTTTCCCATGTTTCATACAAAACGTGTTCATTACCAATTGATATTACGTGGAAAGTACTAAATAAAAGCTATTTTGTGACTATTCGTTGTATTTCATTAACCCATCAAACATAAAGGGTATATGTTGTGACTTTAATGTTTTTCATTTTTTAAGAAAACTGAAATTTGTGACTTAGACTTTTTTGTCGCAGGTATTCCTCGTATGTTTATAGCTACAGTTGCAGTTTATCATTCCCCGAAAAGCGCCAGTGTTACCAGATGTTGCGCAAAAATACAAGTTTTTTTTTTATTTCTCCCTTGAATTTATCCACAAATATGGTAGCGAGAATACAAAGAATTACAAGTTCTGAAAGCAGTTTATGTTAGTTTTTAAATGTGATATGCATCAAAGCAATACAACGATTGTGGAACGTACGAAACAACAGTCTACGCGTTGCTTCTACTTCAGCCTCGGTGTGGTTACGATGCCAGGGCATAGCGAATAAATAACGCATTTCCGAAACCAGTGAATATTCCTACGGTAATTAGCAATCCAAAATTTGTCAGGAAACCAATTTTCACAAGCATCTAGCTTTAACGACTTAAGGACTTGCCTTCTGAAGAAAACAATGCAAAAGCTTTCAAGATTCCAAGTATCTGGAAAGTACCTTGTAATAATGTTCTCTACAATAAAATGACGATAACTTATCTAAGATTTTAAAGCTTGCCTTACAAACACTCAATGTTATCGTCTGTGACCAGACATATATCTAGTCTTTTGTCAGTTTCTTCCTACACTCGAATTAGCATGTCTCTTCTAACAGCGCCAAAGGTTACAAGAATCCGCATACAGTTCCATCAGCTCTCGAGGGAACGGTGGGATAATTACTGTGTCATTGCGTATATCAACGCTTAATGGAGTTGTCAAATGGATACAGAAGAAACTGTCGCCGAAAATAACATTAAATTGTGATAGCATAAATGACTTTGACATATTTTTGACACCACGGTATTCTGTATTTTTGGTGGCGCCATTAAAAATGCACAGTAGATAAACGTTTGCAGTGTAGTTGTGGTATCTCAACTGATGCTTGTTACGTGTATTTCTACAGGAGCTGTCATACTTATTTTCTTTTTGTGTCATATTCTTTACGCCTTGTGAGATGGAACAAAATATCCGTAAAGTACAGGGTAGATCTGTGATTAAGGCGTTACTCATGACCAAGTTAGATTCAAACAGTTATTGAACATTTATGATGAAGTATACATTTACACATTTCTTGTTGAATTATAGAAACGAGAAAATTATTGAATTTGAATTTATTTATTGCCTTAAGGAACTAAGAATTAGGTCCGGATAAGGTTGGATATAGGAGGTTGAAACGTATTCGACCAGGTCTAGTTTGTGAGCACCGCCCAGCATTTGACTCGTATAACTGAGAAAAGCTCTGTCAAACTTACGTCAGGACGAGCATGTAATTGTTAGTCTCTATTTCATATTCCCAATTCTTTTACCATGATAATTAAAATACTTTTTTTTCATGACAGAATCATGCAATGTTGTGGTACAATAATGGGATAGGGAACACACTCTCAAAGTTATTTCTAGCTTGTATATGAGGCTAGAAACACGACCAATTGTGGGTTTTAGGTTCTGCCAACAAATGCTGTGATGCCTTACATAATAACTCTATGCATTTGGCGACAAATTTTAACTGATTAAATACTATGCATTGTAAGTTAATTGAGGTGTTATTTGAAAGGTCTCTGCGAGACGGGTCAAGACGAGCTTGGCATCATTCATCCAGATCAAAGGTTCAGATCGCAAGTTTCGGAGAGGGAATTCAAGTCAGGAACTACTAGGGCTATGGAGAAGTTTGTGGGGGCGTTAAAAGGTCTTGGCGGGAAACGTTAAAATCCTCATCATTCATCCAGTTCAGAGGGATAGGGCATTTTCAACTGAGGAGCAGGTTGACTTAGGTAGGCGTTTGCAGTATCATCAGAAAGATTTGCCGCAAATTTTCCAGCGGAAAATTGATCATCCAGATAGGATATTCGCGGTTGAAGTCATAGCCATCTAGCATATATACACACACACAGCTCCCCGAGTGGCTATACGTCACGTGTTTGAATTACCGGTATGCAATTGAACAAAACAACATATTCTCAAAATCAACTACTCAGCTGAAATGAATCGAATTCCGGTGATTTAAATGAAAGCTCACTAGACTCACATCCTAGAGGTAATTATAAGAGAGTGAATTAGGAACATGAATATGTTTGAACAAATTCGCCTTTCATTGTCAAGTTCACGTTTATGTGGCGAAACAGCACACGAAAAGACAATACTTCCAGAATTTGACATGCCGGTGCAAGAGCCAGACAACTTCATTTATTCTGATTTTTCAGGAAACAAAACGACTAAATAAAAATTAACCGATATTTTTTAAAATAATATATTTTTCAAATATACTTCATTGTTACATGCTTCATAAGTCAGAGAGTCAGTTGTAGAACACAAAGTAATATTTTTTTCTTTAGTTATATGAAATAATAATTGCTCATGTATCTGTCTTGTTTTCGTCCTATGTTTCTACATTAGCACAAAATAGCAGTAAATATCTTAATATTATGAGAAGAAATGAACAAGAAACCTTTATTATTGAGAAATGATAGTTATTTCATTTCAACAGAAGAATTTTTGAAAATAAACTTACATGAACATATTTCTGGTAAGTTTGTGTGTTTAGTCTAACTTTAACTAATTAATTATTGTAATAGTAAAGCAAAATATGTGTGTTTATACGTTACTTTCTTCAGTCATAATTAACACAGTCATTTATTTATATTAAAATATTTGATGTTTCATTTCAGCGTGAGAAGATGTTGACTTCAAAGTTATTTCAAGCTTTAACGATTACGTTATTTTCTTCTGGATATTTTATTGGATGCAGCAACGGCGATAGTGAACCTACTTCCAGTTCGTTTGGAATGTTGAACGGGAGCGCTAAAGAAGAAGACACATTAATTACTTCAACTGACGGTAAGGAGAAACAATGCAATCTTATAAAACATATAGGAATATTAGCATGCGCTGTTTAGGAATCGTTCAACCATTTCATGGGCATTAAAAGGGAGTAGATGTTCCACTTTATGCTTACTTTATATGTGAATGGTGTACGCTCTGATTGGAGAAATACTTACGTAAGATTTGCGTAAAAATATTAGTGTATATTTAATGATTTAAACGTTTTTGGAATACAAAATAATGGAAAGTTTGGCAATTATCACGTAAGTACAAGGCAAGTACAAGTGCGTCTCTCATCTGTTTATTTTAACTTTAAACGAGGACAGATACAGGGGTTGGACAAAAAATCTAAAAACACGTCATACAGGACACGTAAGTGTGTCCCGCCACTGTACACCAAGTATTTCGGTTGCCGATCTTGTTTTGTTTTCAATGTGTCATGTGGACCTTCCTCTTCCGTCAACAGTACCCAGTTCACCTGTGAGTGTCGTGGTGTGCAAGTGGTGTGGTAAAATGGGCGACCTGACAGACTTCCAAAGAGGCATGATCGTTGGTGCCCGTCTGGTTGGAACTTCAGTGACAACAGTGGCGACCATTGTGGGGGTATCGACAGGCACTGTGTCCAATGTCACGAGGGCATACACAATGCATGGGCAAACAACGTCTGCAAAGCACAACAGTGGTCGAAAGACAATCCTGTCCGATAGGGACAGGAGGGCATTAAAACGGATTGTAGCAGCTAAAAAGCAGACCACTGCAATAAAAATCACGTCTGAACTCAATTCCGGCCTACAGAACCCGGTTTCATCAAAAACAGTGCGACGGGAACTTCATAAAATGAAAATTCATGGCAGGGTCGCGATCTCCAAACCTCTGGTACAACAGTAAATGCAAAGCGGCGTATCTAGTGGTGTAAGGACCACATGGAGTGGACGCTTGATCAGTGGAAACACGTAATTAATTCCGATGAATCGACCTACACCTTGTTTCCAACAACCGGTTGTGTTTACGTATGGAGCACACCGTCGCAGGCCTATGATCCAGACTGTCTGCGCCCAACTGTAAAGCATGGGGGTGGTTCTGTTACAGTATGGGCAGCGATATCGTGGTTTTCTGCAGGTCCCATCATAACCCTGCATGGAATGATGAATGCTAAGGCGTATGAGGCCATTTTGGGGGACCAGGTTCTACCCATGGCCCACACATTGTTCCCGGATGGTGATGGCATCTACCAAGATGATTTGGCACCCTGTCACGCTGCAAAAACGGTGCAATCATGGTTTGAGGAGCATGACCAGGAGCTATCACACCTCCCCTGGGTCCCACAATCACCAGATCTGAACATCATTGAGCCATTGTGGTCTTTGTTAGAAAGGCGTGTTCGGTCTCATTACCCTTCACCATCATCCCTTAAGGAACTGGAGCATGTTTTGGAGGAAGAATGGTACAACATTCCACACACTACGATTCAGGAGCTGTATACGTCCATTCCACGTCGGATCCAAGTTGTTTTGGACGCAAAAGGAGGCCCCACACCATACTAGGTATGATTTTCACACTTTTTCAAACGTTTTAGATTTTTTTGTCAAACCCCTGTATATTAGATGGCAAACTATGTGCATAATTAATTCTTAAACCGGTAGGAGTGACGTGGGGTGCCTGAACTACTCCCTTGTGCGTATAAAATTATTTACTAGAGGAAGCTGCCTACATTCATGTGACCTGGAATACCTCAGACGATTCTTCTTTTATCATATGCTATATTTAGTTCAGTTCACAGTGTTCTGGTGACAGTAGCGAACTATGTTTATTCTGGCTGAGGTATTTACAAACTCCGTGCGACAAGTAACGTAACAATGTGTTGTTAAGTAGTTGTTTAATCTTTTCGCTTTCTGCTTCCATAAAAAGCCTTATGTTTTTGAGCTTTTGACTCGGTTACACTGCAATAGATATAGCTGACAAGTAAGCTCGAAGAGCGTCGATGTCGGCAAATATTTTAATATTTCTTTGAGCGATACAAGTAAGTAGTATCGCCTACGATACGAGTTCGGCGTGTCTTACGAATGTGCCGAGTCTGATAACTCTTATGTATAAGTCAAAACAGCAGCACGAAGAAAGAAGACGTTCCTGCAACAGAGGAAAAGTTATTGCAAAATAAAGGTTCAGAAGAGATTTTCCGAATATATTAAAGGAAATCATTAGATATGATTGACAAGATAACAAAATGGAAGAAATCTTGTGGTTTCAGAAACATCAGAACATGACCACCAACATATTTTTAGTGTCATCCTTTAGCGAAACCAGCTGCAGTGAATACCAAGGCAACATCAGAATACTAATCATTATTCATTGAAAAGAAAATTATTGACCACATTACTAACTGCAGAAATATTCACCTCGACAAAACTTCAACGAAATACTCACGAAACAGCGACGTGAAACCAACGGACAATACTAAAACAGAACCACTTCTTGAGCTTTATTTATTAGCCAATGTCTTCTATTTTTGACATGCAAATGTAAATTATTAAGTTGAATTGCGTTTATTCTTCGTCATTACATATTCATGTTCAATAAACCGGAGTCGGATTCTTTGAACAATAATAATAATAAAAAAGACAATACAAACGACAATTTATGTTACAAAATGTAGCGCGACTTCATAAGAGTTAATGTATCCTTATCCAAAAATTCGCATCAGGAGGTGCAAGTAAACTCATAGAAACGTGTGCTATCAGGAATTGTCATAATTTCCTGTCCGTTTTTCTAATTACGAGATCACAGATACGAATCTATTGGGAACAATGGATGCGTGACTGAAAGAAGAACACCAGAAGACACTGAATGTTAATATATACAGAGTGTGTGTTACTTTATGACAGACTACAGTCCTAAGGCTAGTAGATACTAGTAGTGATACAACGTCAGTAATGAGGCAGACATCGCTGGGTAGGGGCCATCGTTTACTAGTACCTGCCTATAAAATATTTTCTAATACCAGGTGTATGCATAAGTAGTTTCCGGTTTACCTAAGAGATGGCGCCAGCAAAAAGTAGGCAGCGTATTCATTTGACACCAATTTGAATGAACGTCAAATGGAAAATCGCATTGATCGAAAGGCGACCGGAATGGGCCCGAAGACATGGCAAAGTGATTGTGTTACACGACAATGCGCCGTCTCACACAGCAAAACCAGTGAAAGACACCTTGAAATAGCTTGGATGGGACATCCATCCGCACCCGCCGTACTCCCCAGACCTGGCGCCATCTGACTATCACCTCTTCGCATCAATGGGGTACGCGCTCGCAGAGCAGCACTTCAGCAATTTGGAAACTGGCTCGACGAATGGTTTGCCGCAAAAGACAAGCAGTTTTTGTGGCATGGTATGCATCAATCACCTGAAAGATGGGCGAAATATGTAGAAGCCAATGGCCAATATTTTGAATAAAACAAAATTAATTTCCCTTTAAATTACGTGTTTTCTTTACCACAAAACCCGGCAAAAGCTTATGCATACACCTGGTACATACAGTGCAATAAGAAGGGTGGGTCTGATATACGTAGACTCAAACAAGCATTGCTCTGAGCACTCGCAAAAAAAAAGTGGAGTAATGGAAGAGCATTCGCTTGCCATGCAGAAGGTTCAAGGTTTCGAACGCGCTCATGTGTTGAATTCCGCTAGGGTCTATCTGATGAAGTGGTCCAGAGTTCTTATTGTTGTGACAGTACTTAATTAACTGAATTTAGTTTTTAAAATCTTTCTGTATTTTAAATTGTGTTATCTCAATTTTACTTGTAATGAATTACCACAGGCTACCCACAGCAACAACGCATAAGTTAACATACAGGATGAAACAGCCAAAGGCATTACAACAAGGAAATCATTCAAGGTGATTATTTCATTATACGCAACCTCAGTGTCGAATCTAGATTTTTTCTATCGGGAGCAAAGTTAAATTTTGTCGCCTCTTCCACCGCCCTTTTCAGCGTATTTTACCCAAAGAACACGAGCAGCCGACAACACGACCACAACATTGTCTCGCATTAAGTACTGTTCTTTTATGTTTTCTGGAGCCTGTAGTGTCATTGCTAATACTAACTCGAGTAAGGCAGTAGACCTGCCTATCTGACTTGAATCGTGGTTTTGAATTTTAGAGATTAAGGTAGCTTGTATGGAATAATATAAGGAAAGTCTCTGAGCGACAGTATTGAAATGTTGAACACATTTAGATCAATTTCAATTTAATATGCAATTTTAGTTCATTTTTAAAGAAGCTTTTATTTTTTTTTTCAATTTTAGATGTTTGTCGCTTTCTAAACGTGTCGCCCCTTTTGCCCCCTCCCTAGATCCGGCACTGCGCAGCCCTGCCAGTATTTTCGATTATCGGACTCTGCAATGGAGAAAGTACTCTCCTACTATAGACTTTAGTTAAATATCTAAAAGAAATTATTCAGAGACGTAGACATTTTTTTTTTTTCTTAATTATCTCAAAGCTGGTGTATAAGTGTTGAAAGGCAGTTATCAGACAGATCGAGCCTGAACTTCTCCAGACAGAAACGTACAGTTCATTAGCAAACTAATATAACACCAAGTTAGATTGAATTGTACATAACCAGATTTATTGCTAAGAGCTCATTCCAACTATTTATTAAATACGATTAGTCGGTATTGAGTATCAAACTTGTTATGCTGACTCCGAATGAATACAATTTCTTCTCATTGTTGGTTATTTAGCTACTCGGTTGCATATTCAAACCCGGTGACCTAAAATGAAGTGCCTCGTGTATATAGTATAGTAACATCCAAATGTATGAAACTTTAGTCTCTTCGTCGATTAGATATTGCCATGCATGATCCAAAACTCTGTCACTACCCTAATGCTCTACGAGCGGAACATAAAATCCTCTCTCAATCCTACGATCTGCAAACTAGAGAAAATGCGCCCTTAAATTCAAAGAAGACACAAAAATATCTAGCTTCTTACATGACCTAAACTATTCGCTTTTTCAAAAGATAGTTGGTTTCGGTCCCTCCTCGCCCACCATAAAATATAAGACCATACCGACTATACAAAATATGTTATCATATGATCCTGTGATCGCCAAGGGAAACATGCCGCGTAAATTGTAAAAGAGAATTTCTATATTTTGGCACATATCCAGAAAATTAAATGCTTGGAAAGGAATGGAATTCTAGAATGAGAAACATTGCTTCAATTCTATGTTATAATTCCGAAATTAGGGAAAATTCACGTGATCTTGCTATAACTCCTGAATTAAGGAAATGTCTGCTTGCTATAGTTTAGCAATGCAAGTGTAGCTGGATTTACTAGGGCTTTCTTTCCTGTGCCATATGGGTGAAAAATGAAGACATCCTCTTGAATTCGATTCTGGCTTTGCCCCTGACTAACCAATTATAAAAGAGGATTATCTAGACTATGTTGTAAGCTTAGAAGTCTGTATAAACAATATCTTAGAATAGGCTAACGCAATACAATTTAAGATGTGGAGCATGAAAAGAAAATGAACGCAGAAAAAGAAGAAAAAATACATTTTGAAAAAGGAATAGAACTTTTCTCAGGGAAACGCGAATTTCTAGCGCAGTTAAGGGCATTAGTATACTTTATTATTATTGTTATTATTATTCAAATATTGCTGGAAATTCTGTGTATAAGTCATATAGATTTCAATGTTTTATTCAGGAGTGGGAAGTAATTACTTACCAAGATTTAATCGATTTGAGCACAAAAGCTCCGAAGTTGAAAAGTAACTAAAGTAATTGAGAAACTAAAGAATGAACTTTATTAAAGTCTCTTTATACCTCAATAAAATGTGTTGGATAGTGTTTTAATTATTATTATTTTTTATTATGATTTCAGAGAGTATAGAAGAATCACCGCAACTACCAGAACCACCAACGGAATATGAATGCATTCCTGGTTTAGGATTCTATAAGCTCCATAAAAAATTGGAATGTTGGGAAGTTGCGAAGGAAGTTTGTGAAAAAGAAAATGCCCACTTAGCCGTAATCAATTCCATAAGTGAATCTGAAGAACTGAGAAAACTAGTTCAAGACATTCCTGATTTTGACTCTGCACACATCGGTTTCTACGACAGCACTGGCAAGGGAGACTACGTTTCAATTTTTGGTATGGTTTTATTTATTAGTTCAAGAGAAACGAGATACAGAATGCAATATCCATTCTGCTGTCATCCTCGTGTTTTTATACATCAAAAATATTTTAATATCTTTTGAAAACATACTTTTCTGAACCAGTTCGTACTAAAAAAGTAAAAAAAAAATGTTTTATGCAAGACTAAAAGAAAAGCATGCGGCGCGTTCTCCTATACAGTCACTTTGTAAATTCTTCAATTGTCGCGCTCCGTGCTTTTCCCAGGAGATAGCTTTCCAATGATAGATGCTACATTCTCTCGCTGAACTGCAATACTGATACGCTGAACTAGAAATGTGGTCGCGCGGGCATCACCAGAAACAATCTGTATTCGCATACAAACTTCTTTAATAAAATTAACGTCCTCCGGGCAAACAATCCACTTGATTGGATTGCGATTGCAACAAAAATGAATGTATCAAGTACATGATTGTATATACCCTGTTTTTATTAACCTCTCTACGTGAAACTTCACCACGTACTTTCAAAGAAAATTTTAATAGTGTTAAATTATTTATTTATTTATTTATAATTGCTGTGTTAAATTACAAATTGGAACAATGAATAATTTGCATTGTTATAAACAATGAGATTACTGCTTTTATTAAATAGTTCGCGACACAGTCACTTCTGGTTAGCAAAAATATGATAACATCTCAAGATGACCATTAGCTGCTCATGTGCGAGAAATCATTGCAATCGGTCAAGCTATTTTGTAATGATGATGAATCGTGACGACTGACGTCGGTGTACAAAATGTCATCGTTGTACGACGTCAGGACATGAGTTATATTAACGTTGCAAGATAAGAAGAAACGATGAACCATTGTAAATTAAAGGAAAGTATGTAAAAATCGAAAAAGTACATACTTACCCGTCATATCAGTTTTATAAGCAATGCATGTATTTGTAAAATGTCTATGTTGAAAACATACCACATGGAGCACGATGAGTGGTCTAATAGGTTTCAAATTTTCTTGACAATTCTGTTCATTTCTCGTTTGTGCGAATATATAGTTTGTAATATTAATGATAATCGATACATTATATCGTGAACGGCGCATGTTGGATGTGGAGGTGAGCTCCACATATTCTCGACCTACAGTACGAAGTAAGTGTCGTGAACAGTCGCACGGTGGATGGCCTTTATCTTTCAAATGTGACCAGGATTGTTCAGGCCACTCTGGTACTCAATTTGATAGGAGGCTGAGTGTATATCAGAGCACCCGACATTTTAACACTGCGACAAATGTCTCCAGTTTCCTGGGGGTATTCAAATGTCAGAAATAAAATTTGAAACTTACTAGATTTCCAATCCAGTCTCGCAAGCACATCGTAGCATTCGTTCGCAGGGGTAAGCATGAAATTTTAATACATTCATAAATTGTATGTTAAGGAAGGCAATTTTAATTATTTTAGTTTAAGCTGTTTTAATTTCTTTGGTATTATTCTCGGCGTCGAATTTAAAAGAATGTTTATGTTCACGTAGGTAGTTGCTACTTAATGCAATTTATAATCATTTTACTCGTTCCTTACGACTACCAAGGTATACAGAGAAAGATTATATAATATTAAAAATATTTGATTTCAAATTGTCATTCAAAATACCTATAATAAGAAGCCAACTTTTCACAACGTGTGCTGAAAGTAAGAAATATTATTAAGTTATTTCACAAATACATGTATTTTATATAATTAACATGTTCGATCCTTACTTATTTATCTTTGCATAGGATCTGCCATTCATAAGAATTAAAACTATTTTAATTCATACTTTCCTGTTCAGAAATATTAATGTAAAGCATTCAGAAATGAGTGTTATTTCACATATTTTATCTTCAGGATTAGGAGATATCAATTATGATTTTATAGACGTGTTGCAGTGTATTGCTATTTACCTTCATCTACATTGCAGAAATATATGTGCTTATGAATAAAAGACGTAATGTTAATTACTAATAACTAAACATCGTGTATTTAATTAATTCTTAAAATATGCAGGTTACCCATTAAATCGAGTTGGATTTTCTGACTGGGCACTTGGCCAACCAGATCATATTGGTAGAGAGGAATGTGGATCTATATCCAAAGATGGGAGATTGAATGATATACATTGCAGTAATGCTGAGCGTGAATTCATATGTGAATATAAATATACAGCAGATAACTGTAAGTATTTTCAATACACATTTGCAATATGTAGATAAACCATTATGAATAATCCTGGGTAGTTTTGGGTAACTAAAAGTATACAAAAACTTCAAGATACTAAGCATGTTTTTTTCTCAAATGTCAAGTCTCATTATGCCCCGATTGTAAATTGCTAAATACATGGTATTAGATTTTATTTAGGAATTTCAAATTCAGAAGCTTAATATTCCGTATCGTTCCTGTTTCTATTTTATATTTAAAAGGGATTTGTTTAGATTGGGCGTTATCAGTATACTGAATCTGTGGTAAGTAATATTTACTAAATTACGTATTTGATATTATCATTATACTTCAATTAATGCATTTCAAATTACTGAAACTACTACATATAAAAAATAGTTTATCACGAAGTATAGTTCCTAACGCTAACGTTTAGATTCCGCAAACTATTTGCTAAGATTAAATTAGGGCTCTTGACATTCTTGCTACTTGTGATAGTTTTGTACTTAACGATAAAAGAACTTGAACCAATAGACTTGAAGGATCATTCTGCTGAACAAACACACAAATCGAAAATAATCTTATCAAGATGAAAAAAGAAAATATGTTGATGTACTACAATTATTTAGTAAAACATATCATATGACTAAACAGATCTTATACAGCATAATTCCTTTAACTTCATTCAATTCATATGCAGTACCTGAAGTAATAATTCCTCCCAATAAAATAGTATTTAGCATGCTCAAAGATGTATCAAACTTAATGCAATACCAACGAATATGTATTTCACGAAATGGACAAATACGCGTAGTTGCAAAATGAAGACATGATCGCCTTCGAACTGAGAGAACATTCAATACAGTTAAAGCTACTCTTATTAGGAATAAACAAGTATTCATTTACAAGTCAATCATTTATCTCATGCAATTAATATATTACTAACATCATTTTTTATAGAATATTTACATACGTCTGTGAAGCAATAGATACACAAGGTGGTGTTAGAGGAAAACTTTAAGAATTTAAGTACCTTATATATATATATTATGGAAGGTACAAGGATAGAAAGTATTTACTCTCTTACTCTATTGTTATTTCAAAGAAGTTTATCAAAATAACAGTGACAGGAATGAAAAGCAGTAACAAATGAAATTTTACTTTAATATTTTTATGTGTAGTAACTTACAAAGAGTTTAAATGATCCAAAAGTCATTTTAAACACTTAGTTTCACTCAAAACTCCTGGCACAAAAGGCGCACAAAACCTTCACGAAAAATTAATTTTATATGAACGCATGTGAACTTTATGTGATCCAACTAAAACTATGTAAGTTTCTTGTATGCTAAATGTGTCTTTTTATTCGCTTCTCACACATATTAGTGCATATTTTGCACACACTAAGTTCACATTTACTGAATTTGGCATTATTCAGAGCACGTTTTCAGTTAATTTTTAGTAAATTTGCCAGTATTAAGTGAGCTTTTTGTCAATGAACTGAGTATCAGCACACAAAAATTTCTGAAGTTGTGCACTAAAAAGGTAGTGTATTTCATATTAATTTCACTAAGCGTTCATATATTATGCATTTTAAAAGTGGTAGAACTGGAACTTGTTGTGATCTTTTTTCGGGGCATATTGTGCACTTTAATTCTACTTTCATTTTCAGTGTTTATATTACTGTTTGGTGTAGTAAACACAAAAAGTACAAAGAAGGAAAACGAATCTTAATAAATACAAAATATTCCTCATTGAATATCGTTTTCAATATATTCTCTAACCTTTACAAACAGTAGTATCGTTAACTGTTAATGAAACTGGAATTAAGAGATTGAAAATATTTAACACTAGACTTGTTGAAACAGTCTGAAGTACAGGTACAATAAACATACGCTGGAAAAATTGCGATGAATATTTTAAATATAAATTATCACATTTTTTTCATAATAATTTTATTATAATATATTCCATAATATACATTCATTTACATTTTTGTGTTGACACATCAATAATATTTTCAACAATCACAACATTGTTTCATTTTTTACTATATTTATGCATAGTCAATAGGATTATACACTGCTTTACAAACAAATTAAGCACATGTGTACCATAGGAAACTTTAAGAGATCTAATGGTTTTTTTTATCATAATAACACTCCTGATTTATAGAACAATTGTCACCAAGCAACCAATGAACTAAGGTGATTATTATGCAACTATTATGAAAAAAGTGATATCGAGATAGCAGGCCGATTTGAATCAAGCTTGTCAGTCACTTGGTTTTACCTTGCCAAACCTAATATTGTGCGGCACTCCACAAACAAACATGAAACTAACTTGCTGGAGGAACGTAAATACCTTGTTTGAACAGCATTGCTGCTGTATTTATAAGTAGCTTAACTCAATCCTGTTGGAACAACCAGCTGTGCAAGGAAGTTTATTTAACTTGAAAACTGTGTGAATTTATTTTCGTTGAATTGTCATGTTGTTGTAGGGCTCACAAATCCCATTACGTGACAGGAGTGTTTAATCTAAGTTAAACTCCACCAGCTCCCACCCCGTACATGACTCGTTGATCTTGCAGCATTGAATTTCTTAAAGCATAAATAACAGTGTCACACAACAGCGAATGAATTGACGTAGTGTAATGGTTAGAGTATAGGAAAGCCGATGAATTCACTTGACACGCGAACTAGGTCCTATTTGAACTTCTGATAAGGTGACCAGGTAGATATAATAATGAGTTGTTGTTTACTTATATACCACTTGGAATAAGTCAATATTAATGTAAAATGTATTTCAAACGTGAATTTTAATTAAAATTAATTTAAAATAATTTAATGTTAAATTATCGGAAAATCGAATCATACTACATCGTAGATAATGTCCTGTTTTAAGTGAATCAAAATAAAGTCAGCCTAATATAAAACAATTCACTGATATAAGTTTCGATTGTTTATATACACATACGCAATATAAGCATTCCGAAGATAGTATTGAATATTACACATTATCGCATCTCTCTAGTGATGTAATGGCTGTGTTTACGACTAGGAGTTGCTAGGAGGTGGAAATATCTATATAATAAGAAAATAGCGGGTGGTTTAGTAGCTGAATTGTTAAGAGGACGGACTTATAATACCAAGGTTCCAGGTTCAAATCCGGCCACAGACACGTGTGATAATTTAGACTGTATGAAGTACGATACATTAAGATGAATGAAGACAGGTCATAATGAAGATAACATTTTTTCTGAACCTACTGTAAAAGTGTACCTAATTCCGTTTAGCTAAACAGTATTTTTCTCTCTCTTGATAACGCAATCATGGTCGTAACAAGAGCAGAACAACCTGGCTTCAAGCACGACAGACCCCTAAAGCCCTTAATACGACATGTTAAGCACTTGACTCCGTTTTAAAACTGGATTGTTGTTCTTGTTCTGTTAAGGAATTTTCAACTACAGTCTTGTAAACTAGACTGCATTAATCATAATTGTTAAAAGCTTTCTGGCTAAATTAGCTTGTTTTCATTAAATCAAGTCTATACATTAGTGAAAGCAAGCTTGATTCTCTTTCCAGTCAGCTAAAAATTGCTATGTAGGTAATAATAATAATTTACAATCAGAAAACAAACAGGAACTAAATATAGACAAACACTAGCTTCAACAGTACTCTCAGGTCTACCAACAGTAAAAAAGCACTTGAATTAAACGTATAAAAATGAATTCCATCTCCATTTGAGGTAACTCTAAACGTTCGTAATTTGAGCTAGATGAGTTAAAAAACATTACAAAGTTATTATCATATAAGTCCAAGAATGATCAGCTGAGTATTGTACAATAACAAATTGAATGATGTTAGTAAAATGTCGTTTCACAGTTATATTTTATGATCATTTAATATTAGTAATTCTTTCAGCCTTCAGGCACTCTGTCTTCTTGCGTAACTTCAGATGAATCATTCACATTACTTCTAAGATATTTTCATTGCATAAATTATTTGATTAATAGTGAACCTCATTGTATATATTTTCAGAAACGACTTAGCAGTAAGTGAAATTTCACTTTTTTTACATCTTGAAAAGATGTAGTGAATATAAGATCAATTAAAATTGTTGATGATATCGTTTAAGGTTACTCGATATTAGTAATTTTGGAAATTCTTAATCAACTCATACTTATAGTGTTGAATAATTTAGAGTTGGAGAGATATTGAATTTTTTTTACCTTCATTTTTCCTTTATCTAAAGCGCTAAATTAAATTCAGAGATCAGAAATAATGTCCTGAATATCAACTGAAGCTAATTTTTCCGAATTCTATAATTTTCTAGTTAATTTAGAAACAAAGGCTCACGTGTTTTTAGATGCGGTCAGACGTATGAATGTAACCTGTGAATTACCTCAAATTGTAAATTTCCCTACAGATTTACGATTTGATTCTGAGCATGTAGAACTTTTGTCAATTGACGTATTGATTTTACTTCAGTGTATATAGTTTCATTATTTCTTTTATATCAGTGTTTGAAACGAATACTAAAAATGGTATACAAAACAAATGTTACGCAATCATGTTAACGAGCGCTAAGCATTTAAAATGAATCCTTATTGGCATTTCTCGTATGCAGCAATGTAGGTGATGAGAATTATTTACGTAGGTACAGTGGTAAAACTAACATTTATTCATTTTGCTCAAGGATCGTGGGGTATCCAGCCTTGTATATTGTAAGTGTATACACCAATCTGTGAAGGAAAGGTAATAATTTCCCTGTATTTACCTTTTAGCATGTAAGCCAACTCTACCTAAGCCAGTACCATCAATGGATTTGACCTATGAATATGTTTGTGGCCATGGATATTATAAGGTCTATACAAATAAAACAACGTGGGACGAAGCAAAATCATACTGCGAAGATAATGGTGCTCATTTAGCTATCATCAATAATGTGAGAGAATCTATTATCTTGAAAGATATGCTAAACGCTGCTAACATATTCGACTATGCTCATATTGGCTTTTACGATAAAAGCCAAAGAGGAGACTACGTTACAATTACAGGTAAATTTACTGTAAAATTGTTTTCGATATATTATAATGGAGATAATTAAACAATTGTATATTTTGTATCACTCATATGGAAAAAGAATTTTCATAAGATTTTGCAGGCTATCTCAATGAATAAATACAATATAAAAACATGGATTAATGTTCCAGCATGTGAACTTACAGAAACATTTATTAGAACTTTTAACAGGAACTAATGTAAAGTCAAAATAATTAGCAGAAATTTCTCGTCAATACGAATGTGAAAAATGAAATAAATATGATGAAAATCTTTGGAACTACCGAGTTGTGTATTCCATGAACAAATATATTGTTTGCTAGCGTTACGTTTATTTAACTCTAAGTAAAAGTTATATTAGTGGATGACAGCTATAAATACATTCGAGAACAAACGATCTAAGGCGAATTTATACTATTTTCACGATTAACTTTTCCATCATTAACAGCATCCAGAGTTTTGCGACAGCGAGTTTTTTTTAATATGAAATATCGCACGCAAACTTTCCGGTTGCTGTAACAGGGAAAGAAGGTCTTGGTCACTTTCTAGGTAAACACGGGTTCATAAAATACCTTTAAAATCATGATTTTCTCTAGTCTTTTCTTTTTTTATGAACCTTGACGTATGAATAAGTGAATTAGTTTGTGAGTCGAAGACGACATAAACAGTTATAGAAGTAAAATTTAAGGGTATACTTGAGGCCTTGTCAGTCTTGGATGTGCTTCATCTAGGAAGTACAAGCTAGCAATGTTATGTCACATGTGCAGTAACTAATACAATAGCACACTTTAATGTAGTAAAATGTTTACTATTTATTCTGAAAACAAGAAATGACCAAAGAATTTCATTACCTATATAGATAAAATTTAAGAAATCGGCAGTAGCCAACAGAAAGAAACTACATCGTTAGTTTCTGTGAAAACAATTTTATATTATCTTCGTCACTTCATAACTTTTGATCTGATCGATACATTCCATATACACAGTGTAAGATAATTAGTAAAGTTTCTGGGATTTGATTTAGCAGTCCGATTGAATAAGTCTGGAAGTCTTACAGACAAAGCTGCTTGATCTGAAATTTCTTAAGAACCCATTTCAGCTTCTTCATTTATACAACTGAAAAATGAAAGGGCAACTGTAAATCACATGACTAAGGTCAAATTTCTAATATAAAGGGTGTATCCTAATGTGAGGAACAAGGATTATCGACAGATTCCTGAAGACAAAACATGGGAAAATCATCAGATTAAAAAAAGGTTCCGATTCCGCTTCGTTTTCGAGATAGAAGATTAATAATCTGGAGCAAGAAATGGACTCCTGGAATTGGTAAATTGATTGTTTTTTCGTCATAACTAGTAAAAGATCTATTAAAACAAATTTTAGTTTTCAGAATGTGATTTGTAACAATTCGGTTGATATTATGAGTTAAAATATTTCCATAATGTTATTAATTTTAAAAATGGCACTTCATCAGTTTATTGAACATATGGTATCCCTTGGTGATGGCAAACCTATCACGTAAAACGCAGTACACAGTATTGCAAACCGTGAACAATATTAAAAATGGAATATCACTTTCAAAATTTATCGCCATATTAAATTAATAGTTTGGAATAGTGCGTTTTGTGCTTCACATATTATGTTTAGCATCACTAGAGAATATCATGAAAACAAAGAACTGACGTAGTGTTATTGAAAAAACTTATGTTCAAGGTTGATTTGATTTGATTTCATTTATTTGACTGATAAAGTTAAGGCTATGTAGCCTTCTCTTCCACATTACCAGTAACGATTTAGCATTTAGCATTTTGCATCGATACACTTACGATTTGTTTGTACATTAATACAAACAAATAAACGTTAACTAAATATTATTCCACTAACACACATGCACACATATACAGACATACATGAACACTTAATCTAAGTTTGAAACGTATTGTATACCGCTGCCATATACCACTGATTAAGTCTAGTCAGTTCACTTTTAGTCTGTGTGGTGTTGCATGGTCATATTTCCTGGCCCCGACAACGTCCAGTATGCAATAATTTTGTGCGCGCTGAAGTCGATCTGATAAATATGTTGACATATCATTGTAAAGAACGTCCCCGTAGTCGAAAATGGACATAATTAAGGTTTCAACATGTAATTTTATAATTTTGTTTTCAGATGTGTATGCGTTTCAGGGCGTGCAATCTGAAATATTTATTTTTTTACATATTTTTTTAACGTTAGAACGTCAGCGCAATGTCTCGTCCATTCTAACTCTTAAGATCTTAACATCTTCGCTAACGTTTAGATACTTGTCTTATAATTCTAATTTAGGTCTATATGTGTGCGATAGTTTTGTGTTGTTGCAAATTACATACTGAGTTTTCCCTGGGTAAACATGGAGGCCATGCTGACGAGACCATTTGGTTATTGCTGTTAGATTATTATTCATTTTATCTATAAAGTGGTCTGTGTTTTTTTGATCACCCTGTATACAGATCTGTACGTCATACGCAAATAAATGAAACTGACAGTATGATATAATCCTACTTATGTCATTCACATATATATATATATAAAAAAAAATAGGACTTAAAATTGTCCTTTGAAGAACACCATACTTTACATCTACTCAGCCCGAAATTTCATTCGTCACTGTTACCGCCTGCTTTCTACCGTACAAATATGATTGATACTATTCATATTTGATTGACGCGAAATTATACTGCTGCACCCTAAAACATATGGTAGATATAACGATATTATGGTCAACTGGCCTTAAAAATGTGGTTATTATGGAACCAATACTTTTAATGGTTGCATTGCAAAAACTTGTATTGTTAAGCGTGTTTTATGAATTTAACAATACTATTATGTTTTTTTTCTCAACAGCTTACTATACGCTAAATAACAATACTTTATTGTGGGGATTACAATAAATCCACCCGAAATGTAGTAGCTGTATACCTATTGGTATTGTAGGTTTTACAACAATTTGTATTTGTATTAATAACATTTTGCAGTGACAGTATTTATCACTGCAAATCAATAAAAGCTTTCCCGCTGACAGACTTGACGTCTGCCTCGCGAGTAGGCTTCTACTATCATGTTCAGCTTATAAAAGTTTTTAGTTGTAGACAGAAACATAAACAAAAACACTAAGTTAGTCGGGCCCCTCCAAGGAACGCCCCAGTGTGTGCATCACCACCATGATCCTTTGCATGCTGTTAAGTAGGAACTACATTCAAGCTTACGTATAAGGTAATCTAGAGGTTTCTATGTACATAAGACATTTACTACTACATCGGAGATAGGGAAACAAGATGAAAAAGAAGATAAGGAAAGCGCGGAAAATATTTCTCTTTGATAGAGCGGATAAGCCGGTGAAGCCGGCAATAACTTGAATCAGTAATACTAAAACCTGAATCCCAGATTAGTAGTACAGTAGATAAAAAACTCCACAAAACGGAAGGGTGAAGAAAACCCGCTGTTGGAGACTGTTAGTAGGTATGAGTTGGTATGAGGTTTTAAGACTGCAATGTTAGGAATAAGGTACTCAATTTTCGGGGAAAAGTCGCATTAGATTTAAACAGCGGACTAATCATTCAAAGCAAGGACGACATCGATCAAGCTGTCCATCACCTCACTGGGGTGATCCATGTATAAAATGATTCATATCTAGAAAATCGAACCTTCAATATCTGGCACCAGAATAAGAATTCCTCCAACAGAGAAATACAGGCAGGAGTCCAACATGGATCTCTTCTATGCTCAATTTTATTCTTTCTCTATGTAAATGACATCCCAAGGTGTCCTAAAACCGAAATAGCAATGTACGCGGATGATGCTAAAATCTACTCAGCTTCATTTCTACCCAATCACGTAACTAAATCCATAAAGAAACATCTTGATATTTTTAAACCATGGCTTAAGGGATAGAAGATTAAAGTTATTGTGAAGTATTTGTGAAGCTATTCAATTCACGAAAAGGCGCCAAAAACTGGACGCACAATTAGTACTAAACCGCACAAAAATTGATTGACTCAAGCAAGATAAATACTTAGGTGTAGCATTAGACCGCGCACTAACTTTCAAGGAAAGGCGCATGGGCGACTGTTTCAACTCGCGGCACTCTTTAAATGCCCTGCACTTAACATGCAAAGTAAACTAGCACTATACAAAATGCTCGTTCGACCTACCATTACTTACGCAGTTCCGTCTTGGGCCTTTGCTGCCAACAGGCTGAAAAAAGTTCAGTATCGAGCTGTCAGACTAATACTGGGACTAAACCGATTTATTCCGGTTACAAGGCTCCAGAGGGAGCTGGGGTTACACACGATCAGAGACTACCTTAAAGATCTAACAAAATCGTTTTATTAATCCTCCCAATTCAGCCCACATAAACTAGTAAGTACACTTGGTACTTACACTCCAAAATTGCCATATAAATATATAGACCGATCCACATGTTAAAGAAAAATCCATAAAAAAGGAAAAGAGAACCGTAATAGAGTTTAGTTTGTAAACAAATCCCTCTGCTACGTTTTGTAACATACGACTCATAATCATGTCTGCAAGAATAAATATTCATGTAGCATTCTTTCCAAAATCCTCTAAGCAAATTCATTAAAAATCTGTCAGTGTATAAAAACAAGAATTATGTTTAATTCGACAAAGTATAACCCGATTGTATAAAAACCATAAACCTTTAGTATCTCAGTTTTTATTTTTTTTAACGGTAACCACAACCATATACAGCACAAATACACATTATTACAACGGTAATAGATATCGTAGTAAATGTCTTCTACTTTAAATATTAATGCTATTATATTAATCATCATCTGTATCATCAAATTATCATCCAGAACTCATCATAAAGGTGAACGTTCGTGCTTTTGTAGTAACTTTTTATTTTTTGTGTCGTTGTGGCAATAAATATGATTTCCTTTGATATGACCTGATTTTCTTTGTCATCCCATAATAAGAAGTATGGTAAAGGTGTACGCATGCGCAAGACATTAATCTTTGAATAAGCTTAAATCAACAATAATTTATAGTTAGTTCCGTCATAACAAATCACTATTGTTAATAATATGTTTAAAATGTGGTAAATTTAACAATACTTGATTAACAATGCTGAGTCAAGATTTATTGTAACTGCTGAAAAATTACAAATCTTTAATGTGACCATAGTTTCCCTTACGACAACGGTAATTCTTGAAAAATAACTTAACAATACTTGTATTGTCCCTGTGAACCCAGCATGTTTCAGAGTGTGCAGTTTGTAAACCAGTATATATAAATCTACAGAATTGAAAGCTTTACTGTAGTCTAGAAATGTAATCACTGTGATTTTCTTACTGTCGTTTGAAATTTTTACGTCATCGATAATCTTTGCTAAGGCCGTGATAGTGCTGTCACACTTCATTGCATTGCACTGCTGATTTCATCTCTTCACACTCATGTTTCAAAAACTACTTTTCTGTTGTCCAGCGATGGAGGGGTTACTGGCCTTCGGAGATTTCCCTGCTTTTAGAGGTACCATTGTTTATTCTTTCACATCAAATAATATACGTTAAACTTGAAACTGCTGCTACTGTTTTTGTTTAACTGTATAACATAATCTTATATACTTCAGAGTTGTTTGATTTTCACTTTAGCTGCCCTTCGTATCTCCTTTTTAAACTCTAAACAGGTGCTCACAATCATGCACCTACCGCCTTTCCGCCATGTTTCCTTCGACGCGCAACACTGATAACAAAAGAGAGAGATTATTCACTCCAAATACGCACCGGATTGTTACATAATACCTCCTGAGAACTAAATTTTATTTTAGTTCATCTTTTCTGATATATGGCGAAATACTTTTTCTCTTCATCACTGACAGGAGTTGATTTCGGACTCCAAATTTTAAACTATATATCTCGAAAACGAACTTCAAACTGGTGCATATATATTAACACGGGAAAGGCAGCGTACGTAAATTTTCGTGTAAGGTGAGGTTAGTACCTTCTCCCCCTCCACTTCTTCCTAGGCGCTCCCCAGTGCTTCTTCGTATTAGTAGTTGGTGACTGACCGGTAACGTGTGCAGGATGACTCTGCGTTCCTGTGTAGTATATGGATATTTATTCTAGAACTTATACGCCAATTTGACGTGTCACTACTCTTAACGTATTTTTTCATACAAAAAAAAAAAAACATACAGTGCTGTTTTTCGTACATCATACACTGTCGGTACATTTAGCGGGTGTTTTTGTTGAATGTTTGTGTTCAGCTTCCAGAGTTTTCTGTGTTATGCCAAGTACTTGGAAGACTAAACCAATGCCAAACATTTTAGACAATGAAGACGCAAAATTGGTTGCTCTTGGGGAGTTGTTGTTAGAATATGCTAAGTAATTACAGTAATATTTAATTTAGTAGAATAAAAAAAAAGTGTAATAGCAGTAAGTAGATTGTTTGAAAAGAACAATTAAAATGTACACTAAAATCAAAATAATTACAAATGAGTATTAAAATTTCATGAATTGTCCTTTGTTATAGCCAACAAGTTAATCTGACGTGTCCCTACCTTTAACGTATATGCCGAGAACTCCATCCTTCTAGGGTTAACTTTCTTCCATTTTTGTTGTCAGGAAATTGCCTATGAAGTTTGTTCCACATACTAAGATGCATCCTGTATATTTCCAGTATGGATGTAACACGTGATCGCCAAGTTTAATTTACTTATCTGCAGGTTCAGTGTTATCACTATACCAAATTTGTCATCTGTTGTTATCACGAATTTGATGATGTAATACACCTATACGATGTATGCAACAATTCTGACTGACCTCAAATTTATAACTGTTAAATATTATAGGCCACGAACTAGATATATTAACAGTTTACTGTAACAAGTTGTATTATTAAATTATTTTATAACAAATCCGCCAGTTCCGACGGTGCTCCTAAATAAACTGATGGCAAGTCTGCAATCTACAAATTAAATTCATGGAAGTTATTTCTTTTTGCCCTAGAAGCTTGTGTTTGGTACATATTGGAATTTAAATAGAAAAAAGTACAACGCCGTGACCGGTGGCTCAAACTCGGATCTTCCTGTTGCTTGCCTGGTATGCGTTCTATTACGTAACTTTTCTATCCGATTTCGAGTCCCGGTGAAGGTGGTTATTATTTCTTATGTTAAATTCAATATTTATCTAACTCAAGGTTCTTGTGAGAATGGGTTCGCAGAACAAATGTCTTAATACCAATCTCCAAACTTATTTGAACTGTGTTTTGACTTCATAACGAGATACTAAGACTGGAAAAATGTCAAAGTATGAGGAGTATTCTATATACACAGAGAATGAATAGTGTCGTAGAGGTAAAATAGAAATAGCATACCTGATGAGATCTGGGTTCGGGTCCCGTTCAGGGCGGTTGCTTATTTTTCTGTGTTAATTCTAATATCTACCAAACACATGTTTCTGGTGGAAAACGTGTATAACATCTTTTCTGTTTCAAACTGTACATTTCCAGAACAAATTCCTCATTAAGATATCGAAACATATGGAGTGGTTTTACTTCATAGCCAGTACTAGGGCTGGGAGGATGTCAAGACGTGAGGAGTATTCTATGTACACATAGAGTTGACCGTGCCGTGGTGGTAGAATGGCAACTGTGAGATTTGGGTTAAGGTCTCTGTTTGTCTACAATGTATGTTTTTTTTTAAATAAATAGATTCAAGAACATTAGAAACAAAACTTTGTTCATAAAATGCTAAATATTAAAACAGCAATATTGAGCGTGCAACTCTTTCCCAAGAAACTTAGGTATAGGACTCTGCATATTGAATTAACATCGTGTTAATTAATTGTCCGCGTTACCAGGTAAATAATGTTCATGAAAAAATGTATGAACATTGACATCACTGAACGTAGGTTAGTCTGCATATCACGCACAACATTCGATTCAAATTATAATTATTTTCAAGAATAAAGATATTGTTGTTTGCTAATTAATCCATTTCAGTTAGGATGTAAAGGATCTAGTATATGTGTAAACACATCTTTAGTTGATACCTATATCCATGGGTTTATACATTATATATATTTAGGTAACTGATATGTAATTTACAAATAATGATTTGTTATTTCAATGTATTGTAGCTATCTTTTAAAAAGCAGTTTCAAAAAGTTGGAATTATTTATCAAATTGGCATTTAATTGGAACGAAATGCAGTATGGTGAAACCAGAAATTGTAATAAAGAATACAATTGAAGTTGCCGGCGCAGGAACCAGATAACTCCATTCTTCATGATTTTTCGGAAAATGAAAAAACTCCATAAAACTTACTGATTGTTTTAAATTAATACGCATTTGAAATATACTTCACTGTATCCTCTATTCTTGGTACGTTGACTCCTGGGAAGGCATTAGATGAGATTTTCCACCTTTAAAGATGTATTTCTTTAAATTGTATTCAAATTTTGATTAAATTTGATGGTTGTAACGTACATTCTAAATATTATATTATTATTTTTTAAATTCAATTTTTATATTTACTGTTACATGTTGAATAAGCCAGACAATGTTTCAGAAATCAAAATGTCTCTATTCCTGTGTTATATTTCATACTTTGGTTTGCTGTTGTCTATTTCTTTACCACCTCATTCTACATTCACATATAATAAGAGCAAACATCTTCAAATTATGAGAAGAAATGAACAAAAAACATTTTTATTGTACAAATTATAGTTGTTAAAGGTCCGCAGAAGAATAGTTTGACAATCAGTTACCTAAAATCTTAGTGTTTTTGAATTCAATCATCATTTCCCCACCATCAACATTAATGTCGTTATAAATAAACTTACAGTCAGGAGGAATATAGTTTCTTATGAATTATTTTACATCATTCTACATTTACACGTTGAATTTTATTTTCGTTTAACAGGATTTTATCGTTAGAAGACAATGAAAGTCATACCATGTCGATCGTTTTGCTATTATATAGTTCCAATTCATTAATATCTCTTGCTAGAAGAAAAGGACTTTCCTCGTTCTTGAACCGGCTAAAAGCTAAATTTGAACAACACATTTACATTAAAAATAAATTTGTCCCAATAATTGAGTTATCTGTTCCTTCCACCAGCATTCCAGTTTGTAGTTGTATAGAAAATAATACACATATGTTTTTGGAAATTTTATTCCTAAACTACGTCTATTTTGCTCAGGAACATTTGCATACTTCATGTGAGTGTCCTATGAATAAACAAAGTATATCAATTAATGAAATTATATGATATCAGCCATTTTCGTTCCTTCCATTCTAGAGCGCATACAAAATAAGGAGCTTCTTAGTTTTCATTATTGTTGCTAAACGTAAAATTTAGTGAACATGAAACACGTTTCTAGCTAGTCCGATTGCAACATGGCAATACACACGATGTGAAATATGATAAGCAGAACGGATGAACTAACAGTTCAGATTAATTATTTCAAAATGAGGAATATATGAATACAAAAGATTAGCTTTATGAATGAAATTAACTCAGACTTTATGAATCTGCGCTTCACTTTTCTAAGCTCATACATTCCAGTCATGTACCAACTCCTACTTAACTAGATTGTGATAACAACTGTCCGGACCTATGTCTGACAGTTAAACGTGCAATAACTAAATAAACAATTGATGGTAATATAAATTAATTCTCATTTAAATGGATCGGCGAAGACAACTTTCATAAACCATGTTAGAACACAATAGTATCATAGGATTATATATTACTCTAATACTAGATTATTTATTCAAAATTAATAAATCTGCACCTTAGAGATAAACTGCTCTATATAACTTTTGCAATAAGCGAGCTATGTGCACAACTTTGTTAATTTGTGCAGTGTATTTTACATGTTTTGTGGAATAGTGTTTCATTATGAATTCCCAATACTGCTACAAAGTAAACAATGGTATAGTTTTGATTACCTACTAGAAGAGATTGGTCAAATCCATAAAAAACTATGTAATGTGATCGAGTCTCTCAAGAGAGTGACATAGCACAGTTTACCTCCCATGGTTAGATATATTCCCTGCAAAATGTAATAATGTTGTTGCACACGATGATTCAGAACATCTTTTCTATTAGGGTAGGCATAAGCTTTCTTCACACTAACACCATTTGTGTCAATATTTACTCAAACCTTTGAAAATCTTGCGTTCAGTCAACTGAAGAACACTTAAGTGATTTTGTGACGCATGATTATTTATTACATTACTGCGTTAAAGGTTTCAAGATATAAATATTCCGTTTTTTTTAAGATTTATAGCCGTGTAATTACTGAAGAGAACTTAAGAGGGCTCCTTGTCTCAAACCCATTTTTTAGAATATTTAAAAATTAAGAGTGCTATCAAACTATAAGTTCATAGAGCATTAGAGATTACAAATTGCTATGAAATACAATAGACAACGATCTCGAGATCTTGACCATTCATGAGTGATAGGTTTTCAAAGATTATCACGTCATTACTTGATTGAAGCCCATTATATTTCATAGTAATTTGTAATTTCTAGTGCGCTATGAGCTTACATTTTTGATAGTACTCTTAGTTTTTGAAATGTTATGAAACATGTTAAAAATTAGGGCGGGAGCGAGGAGCCCTCTTAAATTCGTAATCAAGTGAGTATCTATCAGAACGCTTTTCATTACAGACTTCAATTTGTTTTAGGTTTTAAAATCGACTTTAACTATAATATGACATATTAATCTACAGTAAGCTCTAATATCTTAATATAACATTGTTCGTTATTTCTGCTAGAAAATCTTAATTATACCATTATTATTAAAAATTCTTATGGTAATATTCTTTTACTTTCTTTAAAAAAAAACAACAGGAGAAACTTTGAAAGAGGCAGGATTCGAGAAATGGGAAACTGGTGAACCGAGCGGAATTGGCAGAGAATTATGTGGCTCTTTAAATAAGAGAGGAAATTTAAATGATAATTTTTGTCAGGAGTTGAGAGAATTTATCTGCGAAATTGGCTTATCATTGAATGGAGAAAATGATTTCTAACTCAATCATTTATTTTGTATTTCTTACACAATTCAATGACTGCAAATTATCATTAATTGTTAAATAATTGATACAAATGCATATACACATTGGTGGAAGGTTTAGGTGTACATTAAGTTTACACTAGTAAATGTGATTAAGAAAAGGATCCAATGTAATATCTACATTCATAAGTAATAAATTTGCTTTTAAAGCAATACCATAATGTGTTTTAATTGGTCTGAACAAACCATCAACCATAAATTAGTGTTTAGAACAAAATAAAATCACTTAATTATCAATTATTCATCGCTCCTCAATATTATTATACAGGGTAAAAATCGTCTATACCCAGTGATCGTTTTCACATGATCATTGCAAGTAGGAAAAAGGAAAATTTAAAAGTACAAATTTAAAATGGTAGGTTTTATCAAACTTCGTCGAGAATAGATGGATCATTTAGTAACATTAAAATATTTCAATTATATGAAATTCATTAACAAACGATCCCTTACACACTTAAATAGTCCGTTAGTAAAACACACAGAGGATATTACTAATAATTTTTGCATCTGCGTAATGGAGTAGACAGTGGAGGTAAAATTAAGAACGTTCGTTTAACAAGACATGCATAATGTGGGTACATATGCGGTATAAAATATTTCAAATTCTGGAACTCATGAAATTGCTTTTTACATTAATACAAAGCTTAGAGAATTTTCAGGTATTACGTAAACATGTTTTGTCATTTCAAAACTCTCACCTTGTAAGCAAAAAAAAAGCAAATAACGAAACCTCTCCTTTTTGTTCTTACATAAAGCCTAAACAAATTCCTGTTGTTATTTCGAAGTCAAATATTTGATAAAAATCTTCAAATTCACACTCTTGTATTTTTTTGTTTTTGTATTTTCTTTAGCATATCTTAGGTAACCATTGCTCTCGTTACCTCTTCTATCGTTAGATTAACTAACAAAATAAAGAAAGGTTGAACTTCGTTCGCGCCTTGAATGCTTACATAAAATTTGAACCCTAGAGAAAATAGCACTTTGTTTGGTAATATATATAGGAGTTAATATTATATCGTCCGCCCCAAGTATTGTCGGTATCATAAATGGCAAAACAAATACAGAACTTCGGAGTGCATACAAAAGTTTTCGAGGAAACATAAAAAAACAATAAAGTACATTTGATCTTCTTTTTAAGATTAGAAATGAAGATAAAATGCAAAAACAATTTCCGAATTTTGGAAGTTGTATCTCTGCCAAACGAAATCGAAATAAGAAATGTAAAGAGAGCCACAGTATATATTTGAGCACGCAAGCGGAAGATCTACACAATTAGATAGTGCCTTTGTATCAGATATATTGATAAAATCTTCAAATCAACAGTCGTGTGTTTAATATCCACAGCACTCTTGTTTACAAATTTGAAATTAACGTTTCATTTTTGTGGTTTGTTTGTACTAATAAAAATTATTACAATTGAACTAAAAGAACTTATTTTCGAGAATGAGTAAAAATTGTAAATTAAAAAAAAAATCTTTGAACAAACTATAATTTCCAAATTGTTAAACAATTACAAGAAGTGCGTTATGTTTGATTCTGGACTTCGAAATTTTCTTTATTCAACACGATATTCAATCCTGTTATAGGAAGTTGGTGCTTGCCACTATCTGGAGGACACACTGGATTCATAAAATGGTGTTGGCTTAGCCGAGGTGTGGAGGTAGGACGAAGAGTAAACTTCTTTCTTCTTTTCCCACTTCGTGCTAATCGTATCTTTGCATTTCGGTAATGTATATTTTTTTAAATTTGACCGGTTTCTAGTGTGATAATAAAGCTTTTAAAGTGTAAAGATCTAACCTGTAAGTTGTGAATAATGAGGAGAAGGCAATAATTCAGTTTTATAATAATAATTGTTTATTTAGTAGTTACATGCTAAAATTCGAAAACAGAAAAAAAAAAACATATGCATTAGTAATTACAACGAAAAGTTTATAAACTATAAGTGCTATCTATGTACTGAATATTCAGGAATTCATGTATGTTACCTATAATATTAGTCATTGCGGTAAAAGTACTATTAGTACTAATGCGGTAAAAGTCAAGTAGTGCTCCAAGACTACTTACGAGAGAAATTTAGCACGAGCATGAAGTAGAACCATAGCAAGGACTTTCAGTGAGTATTGTGATGATGATGACTGTCCAGCTGTAGGTCATCTGAAAAAACAATCTATAAAATAATGCAAAAATATTTTCAAAATGTGCTTAATATCTTGATTGCAAATAACAAAATAATATAAATGAATATAAAGTCAAATATATGTGTAGACAAACGTGAGCGATCCGGTTCTAAACTCGCATTATTCACATACGTTATCAACAAAAATAGTAAATTTAGTACAACTTTGTGTTAACTCTTGTAAGTTTCTTATAGAAACATTGAAACATCAACGTCTGTATGAGCAAAATACTGGAATGTCAAGATATCAGACCAATGACTGGATGTTACACCAAAAGCAAATTTCTGCAGACTACTACTCCCTACAAGTCACCATCTTTCCACCCATTGATTTTTCAGGCAGAACCCCGCCAATCTCTGTTCGCTAAAATTTTAGAACTGACCATCAGGGACTATGGTTTGTTTTGTGAAATAATTAGGTTCTTATCGGTCAAACCATCTCATGCATGCCTCCATGATGTCGTCCAGTTAAGCGACGCCTTTGAGTC
Organism: Lepisma saccharinum; assembly: GCA_022664845.1. Classification (NCBI taxonomy): domain Eukaryota; kingdom Metazoa; phylum Arthropoda; class Insecta; order Zygentoma; family Lepismatidae; genus Lepisma; species Lepisma saccharinum. The sequence continues at coordinate 36,958 of JAGDQP010012767.1, forward strand.
AATTATAAGCGACTTGGAATATTCCGACACGTCAACATGTATCTTAAATCCATGTATGGTGTTGACGTCCTTTTGCTTCTCACATATGCCGATTTTGTATACATCTAACCAATTTTGAACCACATCTTTGAACTTACAGCCACCACATAATCAGACCTGGACCTATCAGTAAGTGGCGACATTGTGCTCATATGAGTAGCATATGTCTCTCTTTACAAAGATTACTCCACTCACCATTAACAAATTTCATGTACTTACTCATTCTATGATTTACGGAACTCGCAAATTCGTCACCACAGTAACAAAATTCGCCATTGGATGCTATCCTGGGCAACATCAATCCATTTTTTATCTTGAATATCGTGGATTCCTTCTAATATTGTCATCCGAAAAATGACTCAGTCCTCCCACCGGCCCCCTTCCTTCTAACTTAGGAACCACGATTGAATAAGTTATGATAATTTTTCTCTCCGTTTCTTCTTGTTTCTGTTTCTCAAAACCTTGTTCTTAAACACATGCAATTTATGTTTAATTGCCAGGATTCCATTCCAACTTTTGCTTCTACAAGATTCTGGACTGAACAGAAATGTGAGTTGTCCGATGGTAAATTTTCTATTTCTTGTTTTCTAGATATGCATCCAAGTTCCAAGTATTTGTGTTTATTTCCTTTGTCTAAGCTCTATTTTTTTTAATAATTACTTCTTTATTGTGTTTCGGTTCGTTACCATTTATTTTGGGTTTTTAATTCACTTGTAGTCTTATGCTTCTCATGCTTCTTTCAGTTTATCAGCATTACTTTGTAGTGCACCTGTATAATTCCATGTAAAATCTGCATCATCCGCGTAAACGAACAGTTGGTTAAATCCTTTGAACTTTAGTCCCTTTTCTGTCTTCTTTTATTTTTAAAGTTGCATAATCTAACGTAAACTTGGAGTAATGGTAACAGGATTCGCTGCGAATCTTGAAACTGTCTGGAATATTATATATAACCTGTACGCATTCTACTTATGAGGTCGCTGTGACACCCTTAAAAGCTGAACAAGTTTTCTTTATTATATAGTTTTCCCTTTTAGATAGAATCTTTTGTTTAAAGAAAAACACAGCTTTCTGACAAAGATGAATTCTTTAATAACAAAAATTAAAAAAAAAACTTAAAACGTAACAGTTTCGGAAGTATACCACTTCTTTTCTCAGACTACACTCTACAAAAATTTTTAGAGTGTTATCTGAGGAAGGAAATGATATAACTTCCGACCGAAACTGCTACGTTTTAATTTTTTTTTGTTATTATTATAGAATTCAGCCTTGTCAGGAAGATTTTTTTTTTTTATTCTAGATGATTACAAGGCCATATTATCATAATACCAATCTTATGTTTTCTCAAAATCTACGAACAAGTAGTGATCTGTACGATTGTATTTCCTGTTCTTTTCTAATATCTGCCTCAAGGAAAAATCTAATCCAACGCACATCTACTTTTATTTTCTAAATCAACATAGGTGAACTCAAATTATTTTGTATACGTATAGCTACGCTTAAACTTGCTACACTTAAATGTGCTACACTTAAAGGATTTTACTCAACACTTTGAAACATGGTATAGACAAGACATTCTGCGGTATTAAATTACATCTCCTGTTTGAAAATCAGAAATTTTACTGAGATCTTCCACACATTTGGAAGCATCGATTTCTCTATATAGCGTTTATCAATTTGAGTAATTTCCTATCAGTAGTGCCGTTTGTCCAGCTTTTATTAATTCGGCTGGGAAGTTATTAATTTCTCGTGATTTGATTTTTTAATTATATTTCGTGATTTCGTTATTGATATTTCGATTTCCACCTCGCTAAATTTCTTTATCCAAGCGTGCGCGACATGAATTTCAAATTTTCTTGCTTGTGCAATTGCGTGCACAATAAGAAGATTGTCAAAGTCCAATGCTTTCGAAAACATCATTAATTTTAGTTCGTTACCCCTGAACATCTTGTTAATTGTCTAGACATGTTTATCCTTTTTATAGATCTCTATGTTATTTTTCTTCTTGTTTTGCTCAATCTTTCAAATATTCTTTGACAGATATTTTCGTTTTTTGTGGTTCCATTTCTTCCGGTTCTGTTGCTCAGCCACTAAACGATTTTTACTGTGCCCTTTTCAGTATCAGGAATTGCCTCCCACATCAAATGCACTATTAGTATTAATGCTATTTTTATCATCAGCTAATCCAGTTAAAATCTCGAACTTATTTATGAGTTATGAAATATTAATTAATTACGCATGAGTTATGAAATATTCTTACTTGGCATTTCAGTTAGTTTGAAGCTTTTGCTTTCCCTGTTCGCGATACACAACTTTCCCTAACTTTTAATATCACTGACCGAAGGTCATCGTTTCCTTCCGCTCTTCTGTAAACTCAAACGACCTTCACGTTATTATGTCTTTGCCTGCCTAGCAATACGTGATCTATCTGGTTGAGTTTTGCCATCCAGAAATATCAACTAGTATCTGCATATGTCTTTGTGCTCAAAGTATGCGTTCTTCACTATTAGTTGTTTTGATATTGCATTTGTTATCAGCGTTTCTCCATTTGTGTAGTTCCTTCCGGGAAGATTTTATTTGCTTCAGTTGCAAGTGTAGAACTTTCTTCCTTAACTACCTTACTTTGAAATCTCTTCAAAACTATTATCGTAGTATACTTCAGTAAGCGGACAAGCAACCTATCTAGTTCATCGTAAAATATATCCATATATTGTAGACTTTCATTATCTTCCTCGGTCAAAGCACCAATTATAAAAATCGTGTTGCATCATCGAGTGTGTATCGTAAAGTAGGATAGCCTTTCTTTCATGAACTGTATACTCTGAATCGCCGGTACGACAAGGTTCTTATTGAGGAATACAAAATGTTGTGACTTAGTGACTATGCACCAGAAGCTCTGGCTCGAGAATCACATAATGTAATAAGACTGCGAAGCGATTACTCATTTATTGATGTTCTACAAATTTTAACATATGTTCAATCAAAAACAAAATACACTGCACTAGTATGGTATCCTGAGTTGCAATGCTTTCACAAGGCTCTCTATTTCTTCTTCCTAGCCGGCTAATAATTGTATTCAAGTATTGATATACCGGGTAATTCAGTAAAACTATAACAGGGCCAGCCATAACACAGCTCCTAGTACCGAGAAATCTTTGAAAGAAAAAATTTCCATAACAAACCTTATATGCGGAATTACATGATGATGTTTCCGAAAGCACGGACATTTTGGGAATATTTCTACCAGAGGTGGAGGAAATTCCAAATTATAAATGGAAATATAAGTAGTATTTGCTCCCGTTGAGAGGAGCGTTAAATTTTGGACAACCTTTAGAGGAAGCACTTATCAATAGCTCATACCATTCGACAGTTACAAGACCAAATTAGTGATCAAAATTTACATGGCGTAAGTAAATCGATTTAGGAACTTTTCTCATGCTATAACTCTAAGGGAATAGTAAAGACATCGGAACTAAAATGAAGTAGTAAATAGGATATGTGAAATCAAACGGTAAGAGCTTCGAAAACAGAGGCGTGAAATTAACACTGCTACGGTGGAGAATTCTAAGTTTTGAATAGAAACTGTGGTTGATTTAAAAAGAAAAAAAACATGGAATTTTGAACAAATTTGGGGGAAAATATCTGCAATTACAAGAGCTAATTGTTAAGTTAACTGTTTACTTACCAATTAATTCTTACAATTCCTAAACGTTACGAGCTATTAAACAATATTTCATCTTAAAGTTGTTCAAAATGTCATTTTGTAGTTTTTTTTTAAATAAAACAAACTTAACCATTATTTTAATTTAAAATGTTGAAGTTGCCAAACCCCGTAGCAATATTTTAGGAACGCCACTGTTTTCGAAAATGTCATTGTTTGATTCCGCATATCCAGTTTAGTAATTCACTTTACTGTCGAACCTTGTATAATCGTAATAAATTATACGTTATTTTCTTTTTTTCACCACACACACACACACATACAGATGCTTATCAGAATAATGGAAACACCTGAATGAAAGTGCAACTTACCAGATTAATATGGTGTCGGGCCACCTTTCGCCTTCAGAGCAGCCTTGATGCGACGTGGGATGGAGGCATAGAGGTCGTGAATGGTAGCAAGTGGAATATTACAACATTCCTCGAGAGGATGGAGGTGGAAATCGTCGCCGGAGTCGTGTTTCCAAGATGGACCACAGATGTTCAATTATGTTGAGATCTGGGGATTGGGCGGGCCAGGGGAGGTGTTGAACTTCATCCCGATGTTCCTCAAACCACGCTGCAACAACTCCAGCTGTGTGAATGGGTGCATTATCATCCTGGAATATGGCGTCATTGTCCGGGAACAACATCCGGACCATAGGATGCAAGTGGTCTCCTAAAATTGCGACATAATCGTTGGCAGTGTTGCGTCCGCGAAGTGTGACCACAGGACCCAATGAAAACCATGATATTGCGGCCCACAGCATCACCGTGCCGCCGCCATGTTTCACAGTTGGGCGGAGACACTGCAGATCATACGCTTCTTTGGGCGTTCTCCATACATAAACACGGCCCGTGGTTTGGAATAGCGTGAATGGTGACTCATCCGACCATACCACACGTTTCCAGTCGTCAACGGTCCAAGTTGCATGGTCGCGGCACCATTTGCGGCGTGCTAAAGCGTTCTGGTCCCTGATGAGAGGTTTGGCCCGTGCAACACGACACGTAAGTTCATGTCATGTAATTCGCGGCGGACTGTGATTGTCGAAACAGGTTGGGGGAGGTGCTGATTGAGTTCCTCCGTCACTTGCGCCGCAGTGGCACGACGGTTCCGCGTGACAATGCGCTTTAATACCCGGCGTGCCCTGTCACTGATCCTTTTCTTCCGCCCACTGTTCCGCTTCCCCGATGTAGTTTTCCCGTGTGTTATGTAGGCCGTCATCACCTTCGACACTGTCCCTGGCGACACACCTAACACACTAGCCACTGCCGTCACACTCACTCCACATAACCGCGCACCAACAATTTGCCCTCTTTGAAACTCTGAGAGGTCTCCCATTTTACACTACCTCCGTCTGCTGCAGCCACTGCACACTCCTGTTCCACGACGCCTGACGTAGTATGGAGACCGACCTAACACACCACCACTAGCAGTCCGGCGCTGCGGTCGCCACGACACCACTGCCAACCCATACATCTGACGTGTTGCCAACTACAGGTGTTTCCATTATTCTGATAAGCATCTGTATATATATATACACTTAAGCACGCAGTCTGTTCATATCACATGCATTTTCAAGAAACCGGTCCAGAGGAAATGGACATGGAAAGGCCCAAATGGAGCTAAAACGAAATGTACTACGTTTTAACGAATAATAGGAAAGTCTTCAAGACGTGTCTGTTCCGAAGAGTTTCATAATCTGTAGTGGTCATAGAATATGCTGGAATAAAATACTATACTTGAAAGGAATAAGCTTATCAGAGGAAAAAACGCCAGTTTTGGATCTAGAAAATCTATCGAAAAACAGACGGGCATTCGGGATAGAACCAAGCAACAGATTTGGCACCTTGGAAGAGTTAGAAAACAAATAAGATATAAATAGCAGAAATAAAACACTTTTTTAGATAATAAGAGAGACGGCAAAGGAAATAGTAGACATCGAAAATAAAAAGAGAGCAAAATCAGAGAAGAACCTAAACTCTTGGTGAAGAAAAGGTCTTAAATGAGAGAAGAGGAAGCTCACATATAAAGGATTGAGTACATAGAAGTAAATAAAACCATAAGGAAGAAAATAACAGACGATGCACGTAGACTCAACGATGATCTTGTGAGAAAAATAAGAGCCTGAAGGAAACTAAGTATCAGCTCATAATACGCAAAAAGCAAATAATTGCAATTAAGAGACCTGACAGGACCGTAATCAAAAGCAAGGAAAAAATTATATATATATTTAAAAACGTCTACGTTGAATTGTATTACTCCAAAGAAGTACTAGAAAATAAGATTCACATGAAAAATGTAGTGGAAATGAGAGAAGAAGTAGATAAAATACTTCGAGAGATGGAGAACGGAAAATCACCAGGAGAAGATGGACTCTTAGCAGATATATTTAATGGGATATGAAAAGCACTAATGAATATGAATTTAAACTATGTCTGAGATTCTTAGATTTTGATAAACTTTCTGATTCGGTCTCGTTGGCAACTGTACTTAAATCACTTAAACATTAAGTCATTAAAATGTATGCATCAAGTTACTGCGAAACATTTACTGGACTGCCACATTTGTTATTAGACTACATCAAGAGATTAGAAAATTCAAAGGTGGAAAAGGAGATCAAGCAAATTCAATGTCTCCAAAACAATTTTCAGCTGTCATGAAGAGAGTGTTCCAAAGTTAAACTCAGATGGAGTTGGAATAGAAACAATGACATTACCTTAATGACTTACGATTCGTTGATGATATAATCCTGTTTGCTTCAAGTGCAGAAGAACTACAAACAAGAATGGACGTGCTGTGTAATCAGAGTTCGAAAATATCGGTTAAAATAAATTTAGGTAAAACATAAGTAATGCATCCTCAGCGGAATAAGTCTTTGAGCACCCTGTCTAAAGGAAGGTCCTGTATGTTATGAAAACCAACCAGCTTCGAATAATTGCGGGTTATGTAACAGAAAAGCGTAATAGACAAGGAGCTAGATTTAAGTAAAATAACATAGAAAAAATGTTTTGTTCTCCAGAGCATGCAAACTGGATACATACGGTGACATCGCTTCCATTGTGGTGAATTTTAAGATAACATTTTATAAAAATATATTACCTTACTACATTAGAAATTAATTTGTTTATATTATTTTTTTCCTTTCATTCAGAAAGTGTGTGTGTATTCCTATTAACCATTCCAATTGCCGAAAATTTCCACTCCTGTCTTCCATTCTCTGTAGCAATTTATCTTTTTCTTATCTATTTCTTTTAAAGTATCACTCCCTACCCTGTGTGGTAAACTAGTTTTAATCAATAATTATAAATATTATAATTATTAGTGAATCACTATTAAAAGAAGTACGCAAAGGTTGAAAATATGAATAACAAATGTAAACTTGAGGCATTGAAATTACCATTTTTCTACAAAATTCATGTTATTAAGAGAAACAGAAAAAAAGACAATTTGGCCTAACAGAGATTCCTAGAAGTATATTAGAAAAGCTAAGAAAACGCTGGCACAAATAGGTTAGAACAAGTTAGTAGACGCCTGCAGGAATGCGATTGAAAAGGTAAGGGAAAGCTTGCTCCTAGTAGCAGTGACTTACTTTTGAAAGTAAAAGTTATGAGCTTCTAATAATGAAAAGGTACGGGAATGTTAATTTTGATTTAGAAAAAAAATGAACTGTGTGCCGTCCTGCGCTTAGAACACTGCTAACAGCCTGTCTAAGAACTGAGTGTTCATTCAAAGAAATTGCCAAATTCAATTAAGCTTCGAACAGAGATGTCACAAGTAATAAAAATTCCTGAATGAAAATTGCTCAAGTCCAAAACAAATATTGCCGCTGAAACTATGATTTAAACATTTGGGGATAAAAGTAGTTTAAAAATTTGAACATCTTCCTCCTATGTTCAAACAGGAATAGGATATGCCCGAAAGTACTTAATCGCTCCATAAAGATTTAAGAAAAGTTATGTTTGCAGCGAATACACGCGTTTTTTTTTAAATGTAAGCTATGGTCTAAACAAACCACATGCCTGAGGGATGACATCCCTTGTCGATCTTTATTCCGTGGAATAAATCGCTTATATTCCTATTCAACATATCATGGAGACTTAATTTATCAACTAATGTGTAATGAGCAGAAGCCTAAAGTTGATTTTCACTATGCATCTTAATATTTATAACAACACACGTACGTCATGATCTTACGCGTTTACAGCTGAATTTTGACGACATTTTCAGAGGTTCCGAACATAACGACCCTATTATGTGTATTTATATTCTCTCTGAATAAGAATAGAAGTTTTAGCAACTGACAGATTTTAAGATACATTTAAATTATGTTAAGTCGTTAGTTGTAATATATTACATATTATTATATAACAAGTACCGTAAGTTTCTTTCTGAACGCAAGGATCAATTAACATTTAGTGAAAACGTTGATACTATGTAATCGAAGGCACCTAAAGCAGTGACGGTCTACCTAACTGCATTTTTTAAAACAAAAATATAAGCAATGTTATAAACTATTTTACGCATTATATAGGTAAATTCATGTTGCTTAATTTCTGAACACAAATGGATAATCGAAACATATATATGTTTATGAGCAATTAGTTCGAGTAGGTTCTGAGGAACATCTTATAATGAAAATAAATGTGTGTATTTTTTTACCTTAATTTTTATGAAAAAAATGGTAAAGATTTCATGCATTCAGCCAGATTTATAGTATGAGTGGGAACCGTGATCGCAGGACTGGCTTCTCGAATTTAAAGAGGATCAGGTAAACTTTCCTGCTTTACCCTGTCGATTTTATATTATTTCATGCTGATTTCGTTCTTGCTGGTTGAGAGAGAATAATTTGTATTAATACCGATTGTTATGAAAGCTTTCTGATACAGAGAAAATTAAAAACACTGACATTTACTAAATATAAGCTAATAGTGAGTTTCATAAATGAATTAATTATTTCAGAAATCGGAAATCTTTACTTTCTGGCGAATTTTAGTTCTGCGTACAGAAGCTACTATTAAAAGCAGATATATCGATTTAGACAGAAATCAGTCATCCGATGTCTAAATAAAAGTTCTTTGGAGAAGTTTCAGATGACTCAGGCCATTGCCAGTTACGTGATCACACAAAATATTGTGATTCAATTTGCAACTAACATTTTCAACCTGGCATTAAAATATATTTTGACTCGTTGCATTCATTGACCCCAGCAGAAGTATACAGTCAGTTCGAATTCAATTGAATTTATTTAAGACTGTTAGGCATTTATAGGGATGAGGAAAGTTTCACTGATGATATTTGGCACTTGGTATCGAACTCAGGACATTCCGAATAAGAAGCTAACATTCTACCAACTGATCTACGGTATACAAATTGTCTCTAAGCTGTATCCTTTAATCATAACTATTGATGGGTACAACTTGGAATGTGATTTGCTACACTGCAAAAAATAGCTGTGTAGTAGAATAGTACGGGAATAATCGGACAAAACAGATAACTACAAAAGTTCTGTCTGTTTTTGCAGATTTACGTATACTATATTGCTTAAATATAGGCCCGTTGCCATCCTACAATTAGCCTGATATACTTCAAATATCAGACCATTTTTATTTCTTTATAATGCTTCAGTTTAACCATCAAATAATCGGAAAAAAATTGGCAGATACTTTTTTGTTTAACCGCAGACTTAGCTTCCTCCATTTCTGTCCCCTCTCCTCCTAGATTTCAATAACTACATGTCTGAATACAGTAATCCAACAATTTCCACTGATTTTATAAATTAAACCTTGTCAAAAGCAAAGCAATTTTATTTCATAGGCATACAATCCTTAGAATTTTCTTAGGCCGTGTTTTAATGTACGCGCGTTATATGCGTTGACTGCGTTAATTCAATTTTTTTAAAGGTGGCTTTTCTGTACACGCTCACCGCCTATGGTGCATTAAATGTTGCAGAAATTAGCATTTTACCTTACATTATAGTAATAACTATGATTTATACAGTAGTCGACGATAATAATATGATAAATAATCAACGATCAATATGGTACCAATTTTTTGTTCATACAGTGTATACTCTATGTAATGGCTGGTGAAAACAATACGTGAAATACTCAATAATCAATCTGCTATCAAGTTTTTAGTCATTTGATGTACATATTGCCTTCAACATTTTATATTTTCTTTGTTTTAATTCAGCAATTACCTCTATTTTAATTATATTTTATAATTCAGATAAATGTCAATTATTTTATGAACACCCTATAGCGACCACTCATTAGATATTAATATTGTTGTGTTACCCTGTCGTAAGATGAATTCAATATCAAATCAAGAAGACATACGCTAAATATGTCGAAATGTTTGGACGGAGAGGGACTTGCAAGATTCGAACCCCGGTTGTCTTTCTCAGTGCTGCTTCCAAGACCACAATGCCAGTGTTGAACGATACTGGATTTAAATGAAGTGTTTGGAAAGAAGACAAAACAAGTCAGAGATGCAGAAAAAAACTTTTTTCCTTACTCTTTCCTTTTTCTTCTGAAAATTTTAAGACGAAACAACGCATCTGTTTCCTCCCGTTTCTCTCTAATAAATGGATGGGGTAATTAATCATTAAATAGTAGTGTAAGCCAAAAATCTCCGAGCCCCTTCAACCAAAATTTGAGCATCTGGTGTAAAAATAACATATGCAGGCTATTAATTTGACAAAACTGTCATCTCCTTCCGCATAGAACTTCACCTTTAGGGCCAAGGTTCAACCAGTTGACCCCCAGAGAAGCCTGGGAATATTCTGGCCGTGTGAAACAGGAAATCTGGTCGCGTCAATTGCAGAGAGTGGAGAAAAGAAGTGTGTCTGCCCAGACATTAATTGTTGCTGTGGCATCTGCTGTGGCGGGTGTCAAATATCGTTTTAATTTTCGCAGTGTCAGAGAAGACTTGAGGGATTGAAAACCTTCTCCCTCGAGGTAAGAAACAAAATGCATGATAACTCTTTCTTAAATATTTAAACAGAAGTAACCGATGAGGTTTGATACAAAATAAGATAACTATTTACATAGTTAGGATAAATATTATAGATACTTGCGCATCCTGTAATGGAATTGCTGGCTTGTGTTTTGACATCTGTATAAGAAGAATTTAGTATAATACTATCATCTTTTATGATTAATTTCTACTCCAGAGATTTGATTATTCTGCATAAGTGAGTTTTGCTTGTTTTCACACCTCTATTTGTATAAATGAATGATTTGAAAATCCTGAGACAATGAAATATACATATTTTTACATGCAGAACAATGCGACTTGAGTCAATATAAACCGAAATTACTGCATTAGTACCAATTTTGGAATAATTTGAACACTAGGAGTGCATTTATTGTGCATAAAGAATCGTATGATATGTGATTAATGCATTTGTAAGCAAAAGTTTTCCTAATATTTTACTTCTGAGATGTTTCTTAAGACTTTTAAAGTCGAAATTACTACAATATCGCTATTTGTGAGCTAGTTAGCGCACTGAAAGTGTACAAAGAACTGTAGAAATCTATTTTAAGTTGAAATATTAGATATATATTGTCTCAGAGGACATGCAAAAACTATGTAACAGAATTATAGACGCTACTTTTAAGATATTCTACGTTAATACAGGCTGATTATTCCTTTGAATAGCATACGAGATGTATTTGAACCATATTTGAAATCTGATTTTACCCTAATACAAAGTGTTTATTGTTCTTTGCAATGGAAACCTGTATAACACGTCTTCTGACGTGCATGTTTAAGTAGAACTTACTCGATTAGCAACTGTTTTGAAGGCTATTTCCTGCTTCACATAGGTATTCATTGACGTTTTTAGGAGAAAAGACCTCTTTTGAAATAGGAAAAGAATGAATTAAACTTCAAACTATCACTTTGGAGAACTTATTTAACAGATAATTTAACTAGAAATGACCCTTACATTGTATTTTACCCCTGGAAAGAATTATTTAGTGGTAATCTATAGCACAAACATGATTATATGTGCCTAAAGCCGACCTTTCAGATGAAATTGCAATTATTTCGGTGTTTGTTATCAGGAAGGGAGTTCTTCCAGTCAATATATAGGAAGAAAAGTGACATTTGAAGTAGAAAGAACTTTAATTAAACACGAAAAGGACTAATTAATGTGAAACTTAGAGAATGAAGTCCTCTTATTTATCGGTAAGCACTATGAAAGAGATATTCCAACATGATTTTAAGCAGAAAACTAGTCTTTAAGATACTTTTGAAACCCGAAAATACGAGAATAACGCCATATTAGAGGTTAGTTGTTACAAAACAAGTTCTTGAATATGAAAATGGCGCCACTAAGATGGATGATTAGCCTGAATTTGACCATGTGCAATACAATACAATTTTGTTAATATACAACATTGAAATAGGTATTTCAAAACGAATAGTAGAGACACAAACTATATCCTCACTAAAAATGTGGTACGAAGAACTCATTGTTTCGATTTTCTCGCTTGGGGGACTGTTCAGAATGGAGTGTAGACATTATTTTACTTGTACACTTTGCATATTAATTGGGAAATCAACTCTAGTAAATCAAAATTGCCTATATTACGCGTTTTATTAATACAAATAGAAGACCTAAGAACCATATGTAGTCAATACGTAACAAGGAAACCGTCATTGAAACTAAGTTGAACGTGTATTTGAAGGCGAAAAGCATGGATTTATATAATACCGAACAATATATAGCGAGAAAATTCACATTTGAAGTAGCTT
>JAGDQP010012768.1:24289-49455 GCA_022664845.1 Lepisma saccharinum
TTCCATGAGAAGAAAGTGTAAGGTAAAAACTATCGTCACTCCTTTCAGAAATCATCTTTTAAAATGCATTGTCACGCTGGACGTACCAAATCGAAATGGCAACTTTTCCACGTGCACATCTTTTAAATCTACTTGAAGAGTATGAAAATACTTTTTTAATTTTAACATAATTTGAACAATCAAAAATAAGAAAATTTTTTTTTCCCAAATAATAATTTTCAATTCCAATTTTTTGAATTAATTTTTCATTAAGCGGTTGATGTTTTGTAAAATCAACAGAAACGTTTATTTTTGAAGGAATATGATAATCAAGATTTGTGTGGAAAGGTGCTGGAACATTATGAAACTAGTTTCTTTTTCTAATTCATGGGATAAAAGTGAAATATGAGTCTATTCACTTTAGAATCAATAATAAATCCTAAAATATGTAGCGAACCAGATCTCATCCCGAAAAAATATCCCGAAAAGAAAATAAGGAATTATTTAAGGAATAACTTTTCTCTACTTTTCTCATATTAAATAACAGTTGGATTTTCATCTATTACTACTGGATCATCATTGATTATCAGTTCAACACTAATCATTTCTACATCATGTTTTTTATTTAGAATATTACCATTGTCAAATATGTGTATATTTGCTTTCTTCTCATATTCTTTTTCATTTGTTTACGTAATGTAGTAAGAATTGTATCTAAATCAATTGCATTGATTCATAATATCCGTCTGTTAATTTTATATTATATTCTACAATGATTTTCATCCTCTAATTGAATAGCAGGTTGTTATTTATTATTATAAAAACTTCACGGTATAGAAAATTCACTTAAACCTACAACAAGAATTGAATGAATTGGCTGACGAAGTTTCGTACTATAAAAAATTCTTTTATTATCAAAAATATTATTGCAAACATTTGATGGAAACGTAACATAGAAAACATCGGCTTGTTTCTGCGATAACATGCTTACGATTGCACGGAGTTTTTTAACCCATCTATTCATGGACGAAGAATAATCTAACCATTTCACATAAATCAACCATTTCACCCTTTCTACGTGTTAATACATGTTCAATTAAATACGTTTTCCGTTTCCTACAAAAACCGTTTGAAATTCCTGGTGATTAAATGAACCTGTTATAAGTTCAACATTCCAATCTCGTAATTGGATTATTTGAACACACTGATCCATTAAAATATTTCACGATACAATTTTGGTGAATATTCTTTTTAATTTTTGTTTATACTTACTTACTCGAACATAATTTTCCGGTTGAAATTTACATTTATTCTTAACTTTGTTTTGTTACCTATATAATCTTTTTCAAATGTCATTAACATTAGATCATTTACGTGTAAAAGTTCATATTGAATGGAAGATTGGTCTGTATGGTTATAACTTTTTACAAGATCCTGCAAAATATGAAAATAACGATATATATTTTCAGCATTAATGTATTTTTTTTCTTTCAACGTATGAACATAACGTTCGACAAATGGAGCTTTGATTTCAGTATGTATACTAAAACGATTCACTTGATATTTATGAGAAACACGTTCTACATGATTATTATAAATTCCTGTCCTGTCCTCAAATCCGTTTGACGTAATTTTCTTTTACTCAATATTGATTTTGCCATCACAAGATCAGTTTTATTTTTAACAGAAATACAAATTGCATATCAACTAAAAGCATTAATGCTACATAAAATATATTTATATCCATCATTATATTTTGATACGTTTTTCATATTGATAAATCCATTTTTACTAGTTCATTAGGTGCGTTAACATAATATTTTTACTGGGAAAATGTTTTCTTGCACGAGCAAGTAAATGTATCGATCTTGTGAAGCGAACCATTTTCTTATTTTTTTATGAGAAAGACCATCTTCCTTTCTTATTTTGGAGATATTACCTAAAGAATTTGAGTTTGCATGCGCGTAATAAATTGTTTGAAGTGGCATATTTTTAATACGCTTTTTAATTTTTAAACAATGTAGATAAACGCTTCTTCATTATTTGACTAACACAATCCTCTTGTCTTTACTATTACTTAACTAGAATTTTTATTCTTTTTGTTTACTAATTTACTAACAGCGATCTTCTTCTTGGCTATTTTAGAAGCACCTGCGCCAAATTGAAAAATTAATAATTCTAAGGTGTATTAACATTATGTCATAGCTGTTTAAATTTTTTATTTCTAGGAGCCTTCCGAGTTCGTACCTCATCAATAATAAGATAAATAATATCTTGTAATGAAACTAGTTGCACCAGAAGGTGGTTTCATTGAATACCAACAAGTTTTCCAACACACACTTTTCAAGAATACAATATCGCTATCATAGAACTTAAACCCATATGCATTGCATAACTAAGCGATGTTTGACGTGACATTCATAAGCTTAACCCTACAATCACAACGTGTATTTATTAGGATATGTATCACAACGTGGGGTCATATACGACCCCAGTCTGGAGAGTAGGTTTATTAGGCTATTGTCTTATACATTTTATATTTGTTGGTATTATTCGTTTCTTTATTGATTATACAAGATAGTGTAGAGTACATAAGTTTCACATTGTAACAATTTTAATTTTTTTTCAATTGTTTCAATTTTTTTATTGTTTTACATGGACAGAAATAAAGCGAAGTTTGCATTGCTTACGTTTTGCAATTCTCACAAATGTTATGACTGTGTTCAGCACAAACACTCTTCTTACACAAATAACACACTGCCACTCCTCCTCTGTCTTTCTTCCGACTACACAAAGCACATCTACGTAGTCGTTCAACTAGTGTCACACTTTATACTGGTTCCTCTTCGATGCCCAGAACATGACAAATATTGTTCCTTGGCTGTTTTGTCAGTCTCTCGTTATTTACCCTGCTTCTCATGTTCTTCACAGAGTCCAAAAGCAAGGGTCTTCAGGAAGTCAGAACGCTTCTTTGTTGAACTAGATCCTGAATTGCACCTGAAGATAACGAAGCTATTCAAATGCTTCAGACCACATATCACCTACGGTCAGGTAAGACTTTTGAGAACACCAGCTAGATGATTCAAACCAAATAAACGCACAACTCAATTTTGTCATTGGGTGACAGGTAACGCTGATCTGATTTGAAGAAACACTTTTGTCTTTCTATTCCTTCATTTGTTGAAATCACAATTTTGTTCAAAATGTCATCTGAAAATGAAACAGAAGCCAAATGTCCTTTGCACTTGTTTTTTGTTGTGCTTCCCTCTTAGGCCCTGGGAGATGAATAACGATGTTTTTCTTCAAGGTCCTAGTAGATTTTTGGTGGAGCGGTTTAGTGTAATACTTACTGCCATTCTTCCCATACATCACTACTTTTCGTTGTAACAAGTCTGCACCATCATCATTATCATCATCATCACTTTCAAATTCATCCTATTCTTCTTCATCATGTTCCTCATTATCCTCATTTTCACTTACCAGTTCATCTACATCGGAAAGATCCTCATCTGATTCATCTAAGATGCGTGCAATGTCTTCCTGACTCGGATACCTTCTTGATTTCCCCATTTCTAAAGATATTAGCTCACTATAATATAGTTTGCAATACGGCTGTTCAAAACAAAAAAGGTATCGTTAATCACAAATTGGGGTCATATAAGACCCCAGCACTAAAAAAACGCAGACATTACCGCACTAGCACAACAATGAACATGCACTTTCAACAGCATGCTATTAACTGAAGCTAGACGAAGTATCGTGTTTCACTCTCATAACGGCGTAGGCACAGAACGCATTTTATATGGACTGGTGTCTCCGATGACCCCACGGTGTGATTGTAGGGTTAAAAGCAAATTACAAACAATATTTTCGATTTCCTTAGAAATAGAAAAATATAATTCGGAAGCCGAGAATTATGATAATATTATCGAGAAAGTTTATTAACTGTTTAACGAAAACTAACAATTCAATTACTCGAAATAAATTCTTTCCGTGGAAAATAATAAAAAAAATCTATGAGAATTTACTTTGAATTAACTAACTCTTTACGGAAACGGAATTGCTCAGGAAAATACATCAGAAATTAAATCTTTTATATCAGTTAACTCACAAAAAACTACGTTTTACAATTTTCTTGATATATTCTTTGGTACGAAAACAAAATAACATAAGTAAACATCAATTCACAGCATATCAATATCCATTCTATTAAGAAGAATAAAACATCCGGTTCAGTTTCTTCACAAATATTCATAGTATATGATCACATAGAATTATGCTATTTTCGTAGTAATTTTAACACACCCTCTTACAGCTACCAAAATCGTAGTTCAGGATCATGTGATAAGTTATCAAACGCTAAATACCGCTCCTCCAGAAAAACATTGCCACAAATGGACGGCCAGAATGACTGCCACAAATAAGAACAGACAACGAAAAATAATTCTGCAAAAAAGTAAAATTGCACACATTCGTGTCCCTCATCAAAACTTTTGGGTAGAAGGATAATCACACACCTTCTTTAAAAAACGTACTCACATTCGCTCTTCACTTCGATTTTCAAATTACAAACCACAGTATGAAAATCTATATGCTACGTGATGGTGATTTCACACAACTGAAGCTCCACGCTTCACGCCACAGCCAAGTTAATGAATCAACAACCAATCATATTACAGATATCAAGTCACACTTCTAACGAGCCAATCATGTAATACCTAAACCCTCTATAGGCAATAAATAAAGTACCCTCTAAGGCACAATTTCCCAAACATCATCATCCGAGGCAAGAATACATCTTTCATCACGAACTTCAAAACACAATATCATTACAATCTGAAACTGGAATATCTTTGTTATCTATGGATACTGTGATTAATCAGTTTGATCTCAACTGATTCGATTAGATGCCACCAGGAAATTTAATAATACTTGAGTCTTCTAGCAAATGATTTTTGTACTGAACTAATAATATATTGAATCACTGGTAACAATTTTTAAGGTTCAGAATCGTATACAGTTAAAAAAATTGTTTTTATACTGTTTAGTATATTCTATTCCGCTTATCAGCCATAGAATGATCACCTCGTTTTAGAATTTCATCCAGTTCATTATCCAGACGTGTCTGTTGAGACTTTAAAGACTTTAGAGTGGAATACATTTGCTCAATTGCATATTAGGGAATTAGTACTATTTTTTTAAACTGCGAAGACGTTTTAACGATTAAATCAACTTGAAGCCACTGCACTTAAAATTGGAGCTAAAATATAGGCAGAAAAGCGCCACCTTTGTGCATTAACAGTTTGCATTTGTTCATTAAATTTGATCGTTTCAGAGAGAGTACACATAATGTCTTCTTATTTCGACGTAACCATTGCTTCTGACGAAGAGAGAGTTTAAAGTTTCCATTTAATACATTTTTACCTACTTGTGCATTGGTTAAATATCTACACCAGTTGCACTCTAAACTAGTACTTTACGCATTTTATTCTTAAATTTAAAAATTGCATGGAGCTGAATCAGATATGGTCTTTTATTTTTATCATCTTGATAACAACTAACTATCCTTTACATTTGAATAGATGTTCATAGGTTCAACTGGAAATATATATGTAGGTAAACGTAGAGCATCAGATGTATACTCAGCTAAATAGAAAAGTGAATATGACTGAGGTTCAGCAGTAGCATTTTGCAACACTTTGATTACAACTTTACTATATTGTGGCAAAACGTGTCTTGGTAAATATTGTATTTGTAGCTTATCTCTAGGATTCTTAAACGCAATGATATAATGGGCGCTTAATGTCACGGGCATATTCTTCTTTGTGAAATTAATACTGAAATATAAAAATTACACTTAGAATCTAATGATGTGCAAATTTCGTGAAAATTTTAGAAAGGTCAGTATCACTCTCAGTCATAGGATCATCGATAATTAACAATGAATTTTCCTGAATTTCAGTAGTGTTCATACCAGAAATTTCAAAATAAAATAGAATGTTAATTATCAGGGTAGATAATTTGAGTATTCCAGCACCATAGCACAAAACTATTTCCTTCAAATGTGTAGAAAACATCGTTTTACGATGTATTAGAAACTTATTTACAAAATAACTTTTCACACTGCTTGGACCTGAAAGCAAGATGATTGCAGGATGATAGAAGGATGAAATGAAGGATGAAGTCTTCTTCCTTTATAACCCAAAAAAATGCTTCGTATTCATCATGAAATTGACGCTTACTTGCCACAGTCTGTGTTTTAGTTTCTGGTCTGGATGTAGTTTTGAACCCAGGTTTCCTATAGATTCTCTTAGGATTACTATTAATTTTCGTTTCATAATTGTATTTGACTAAATTTAGAATGTGGTCGAAATTTAATATTTGATGTGAACAGCAATTTTGAGTGATTCCCTGATTTTTGAAAGTAGGTTTAATATTCCCACTCTGAATTTCCCTTTCCTTACACGAATAATGTTTTGTCCCTAATCCAATGAAGACAGAAAACCTCCCCCTCTTTGACTTCATTAGCTAAATCTCCTAAAAAGTTCCCTATATGAAACAATTCAGTCTGATTTCTCCTTTGTATGTAGAAGATATAATCTGTATCTGTAGATAGCATTTTGTATTCCCACTTTTCCAGTAAACCATATAATTTCATTCTAGCCCATGATGAAATAAAGGCTTAAAGAATAATATTAGAAATAGTCTTTACGAGTATTATAATTTTATAAATCCCTGTACGTTCCTACCAAGGCATCTTTTCCGATCAGAATTACATTTTGTACTTCAAAGTGGGGTGTTGTGAGAATATCCAAGAACGATGTATTATCAATAAATACCCTGTTATGTGTTAAAACAGTCTCTGTTTCCACTTACAACACAGAAAATTTAAAAAGAGCTTTCCAATATAACGTCAACCAGTGTTTTCTCAAATCTATCCGAATTGTGGAGTATGAAGAGCATGAAGGTGTAAAACAATTTTTGTTTTATATATTATTAATCTTCAAGTTTTATTTATGTTATAATTTTGTGGTAAGAACTCGAAACTCCTAGAAATCCAGTTGCAATTCATGATTTTAAAGAACTGTTACACAATATTAATATACCGTTGGAGTGAATTAATTTTCAATTTGGCGTAGGTTTAAGTATAATACTAAAGAAGAATACTATTAGTAAAGTAGTAAATATGTAGAGGAAGAATTCTGGTAAAGCAGCAGTAAAAAAAATAGTCTTATTCAAGGAATTAAGAAACGTTTTTCTTCGTTATATAAAAATATAAAGAATACAAGTTTTAAATTTGATTTCATAAAATGTATTATGTGCTTGCAAATTCATTTTTAGGTAGTATCTCCAAATTGAAAAGAATACTGGTCTTTCTCATGAGAATAAGAAAATGCTTAGCTCCACAAGGTAGATACACTTTACATTCTCCTGAACATAAAAATTTTCCCCGTAAAATATTTTGCTAATGCACCTAATGAACTAGTACAAATGGATTTATCATATACGCAAAACGTATCAAAATATAATGATGGATATAAATATATTTTATGTATCATTGGGGCTTGTAGTCGATATGGAATTTCTAATGTTAAAAATTAAACAGGTCCTGTCACCGAAAAAAAAACAATATTGAGTAAAGAAAATAAAATTACTTCTACTTCATTGTCAAACTGATTTGGGGACAGAAAAACGTGTTTTTCATAAATATTAAATAAATCATTATAGTGTACTTTCTGAACTCAAAGCAGCCTTTGTGGAACTTTATATTCGTACTTTAAAAGTGAAAACATTTAAATATTTGACTGCTGAAAATACTTGTTATATTCATATTTTGCAGGATCTTGTAAAATGTTGTAATAATAAGAAACATGCTTGCATTAAAATCCACCTGTGCAAGAAGATTATTCTAATGTTAATGAAATTGGCGAAATATTATATAGCCAACAATGGAAAGTTAAAATGTTGTCACATTAATAAGCTAATGATTTTATGTTACATTACAATCAAATGTTTGTAATCATATTTTTTTTAAATTAAAGAAGTTCGTATAGTAAGAAAACTTGGTCAGCCAATTCATTTAACGGGAAATTGGGGTGGTAGGTTTAAGTGGACTTTCTACACCGTGGAGTTTTATAATAATAAAAAAGAACATCTTACTATTCAGTTAGGTGATAAAAATATAGTAGATATAATATAAATTTTCGACCGCATATTATGAATGAATTCAATTGATTTTAGATACAATTCGTAAGACTTTACGTAAACAAATGGGAAACTAATATGAGAAGAAAGCAAATATATTCATACATGTATTTGACAATAGTAGTATTCTAAATAAGAAATTCATGATGAAGGAACGATTAGTGTTAAACGGATAATCAATGATGATCCTGTAGTAATAGATGAAAATCCAACTGTTATTTAATATCAGAAAGGTAGAGAAAAGTTATTCCTAAAATAATTCTTTAATGTAAATATCTTTCGGGATGACTTCTGGTTCGCTAAATATTTTAGGATTTAGTATTGATTCTAAAGTGAATAGACGCATATCCCGTGAATCCGAAAATGAAACCAGTTTCTAAATGTTCCAGCGCCTTTCCACAGAAATCTTGATTATCATATTCCTTCAAAAATAAATGTTTCTGTTGATATTGCAAAACATCAACCTCTTTATTAAAAATTAATTCGAAAAATTGGAATTGAAAATTATTATTACGGAAAAAAAAAAGTTTTTCTTATTTTTAATTGTCCAAATTATGTTAAAAAATATGTTGATACTCTTCAAGTAGATTTACAAGACGTGCACGTGGAAAAGTTGCCATTTCAATTTGGAACGTCCAGCATGACAATGCATTTTAAATGAAGATGATTTCTGAAAGTAGTGACGATAGTTTTACTTTACACTTTCTTCTCATGGAAGTATTCAAAGTTATTCTAATAATAGGGGAGCACATTTTTTTTTAATATTCTTAATAATCGAATACGTTTTAAACGATTTACGGATGGTTGGATTAATTGAAATTCAAATTCCATCAACTTGCGATAATATTATTAGTGGTCAAAATATAATATGGTATGATGATGTAAAAGAAAATATCACAAGGATGCTATTCCACCGTTCAACAGTTGTTAATTAAATTTAATAATATAAATTAGTAATATGAAATTTGAGTATTCAAACACGACGCTTTAAAAGCTGATGACAGTATTAAATCATTAATTTCGTCACCCATATTATCATCGCAATTAGCATTTGACCCTAATATTAACATTTTAAAAGATAGTCGTATTCCTAAACAACCATTTTTACCCTAGATATAATCATCAAGTATTTGTTTATACAGATATTATTCAGCCTCAATTTGTAGGCGATACAAAGTCCCCTCTTTTACGAATTATATCTATGGCCGATAATCGTCATAGGAAAGTACAAACCATAACTTCTCAGAACGTACATCATTTTCAACTTGCAAAACTTTCATTTGACACCATGGAAACACTACTAGAAAACTATGGAGACCGAAATTTACCATTCGCATCCGAAACATTGAACGTAACATTTCACTTTAGGTGCTCATCAAAATGAAAACCTATACAATTGCGCATAGAGGTAGAGAGATACCTTAATTTGCAGAACCTGTTTATCAACGGTGACATGGGATTTTAGTTTACTTTGAGGACTCTGTCGGTTTGCTATGTTTTTAATAAAAACAAGGAGCAAAAGATGTAGGGTGACAAGCTTTACAAACAGGAGTTCAATTTGCGAGTTATATGCTTGTAAACGATCTTTTAAGCAATCTTTAAGAGCATGATTTCACAAAGGAGGTTCGTCTTTAAGAACCAAAGCTTAAAATAAAGTGAATCAGTTGCTTAGTGGTAACGGTATAAGAACGGCTGTTAAAGGTAGGTTTTCCGTGCGTATTGAACCAACAACTTAAAAAAACGGTGTGTTTGCAAGAAAATAATAACTAGAAATATTTTCAGTTAATAAATGTCGTATCTTAAACCTAAAAGCTATGAACGCCGTACGATTGAATTCCATTTACTTTCTGTTATCATGACACAAACTGCTTTCGAATAATCTGGAATGGTAGAGTATCGACCAAATTCATTGCTTCCTTCTGATGGACCTATATAATTTCTTGTGCCTGGAGATAGTGCTGCACATGATTTTCCTGCACATATTTATCTCTATGTCAAGTGTAAAATATTAATGGCAAATGGAGATTATTTACAAGTAGCAGCTGAATGGCCACCAGCCGTTTCGATAGATAATGTCGGCAGGTGAATAACTTCTTACATGCACTATTTAGCCAAGTGGATGTTTCTTTAAATGATAAAATTGTTTCTTCTTCAAATGCTACGTACCCATTTAGAGCATGTTATTCAACTTTACTTAATTATTCTGAAGATGCAAGGAAAGTTCATTTAACCACTGGATTATGGTATAAGAATATTGCAGGGTATTTTATTTGTCTCAATGAAAGGCTACAAACCGGTTTAAAATCCCGAGGAAGCTGGTACTCTTCTTCTTGAGTAATGTTTGAAACAACTATGTATTTGAAAGGTACTTGTGTCTTTAAGAATTATAGTTGAAACCTTCAATAAAGCTCTTTTTGTAGATATACCAAGTTTGATATCGAATCCCGTATAGAAGAATGTTTTTAATACAATCACAAATATAGCAATTATTTTTGGAGAAAATCCAAGCAATTTTGAAACTATTACGTGTATTCGAAAATAGGCATATATGATTTGCTACAAGTGTCATCTCACATTACAGTACCCATTTTAAACGAAATCCACAATGTGGTCTACTTTCGACAAGTTACAACGCCTAGGCCTAGTTTTAAAATAAAATGTATATCCATATTGGATATATTTTTTGAAGTTGATGTTATATATTTGGCTGTGAAAAAAACTGGAATAAGTTCTAGAAAGTATGTAGCAACTTTATGTATGTGAACATTTTTCTAAAATGTACTCTCTTGCAATTAAAAATGCATAGCCACAGTAAAATTGTTTTCGAGAGTCAAAAGTCCCGCTTTCGGTAATTTAAGCTAGAATACAAAGCATTGCAATAAGTTGATGCACATTTTTCGCTTGTATCTTAAACGAAACAATACATATATGGCAATGTTAATTAAAACAATTACAAAATAAATTTTTATCGTTCCAAGTTAATTTTTCTCAATCAATTTTGAAGTTATATCCTGTCCTATAAACAACTTACTTTATGTATTAGTCAATGGGCAAAGCACTCATATTCATGGGATAAAGGAATAAATAGTTGTAAAGACAGAGGTACCAAATGTAAAATGCCTCTTCATTTTGCGACAGTCAGATACATAAAATACTTATTAAAACGTCTGTTTTGAAAGAGAATATAGATGTATTTGATTTTAAGTATAATCATTGAGACTGTTTTTTTTACTTTATAAATAAAAATGGAACAGATTATAGCCTAAAATGTCTTAAAGTATGTGTGTCACATATCCAACAAGAGCAATTATTATTTCGAGTAAGATTATATATGAAATAGGGTTTCTGCTTTTGTTTCACAAAGTGTTTCTATTTACGCAAATTTTGTTAGGACAAAAACTGGTAGAATGTATCATATTCAAACTGATATGTTTAGTTTAACGTTGTCAAACGACGCATTTAGTCGGATACTTTCGACTATTGTGAAAGGACAAAATAAAAAAAGAACTGTAGGAAGTGATGTTTCTGTTATAAAGGCAATAGAGCGCTTATTCTCTACATATTTATTCTCTTTTAGAAACAGAGGAACGCATCGATGATAGATTGCCATGCTTATACCGGATTTGTATTGAATAAAACTGCAGCCCAGCATGCCCTAATTGGCTTTCTGTCATTGTAATTTATTCACGCTTGCCCGGAGGTAGTTTTTCTCTCTCGCTTATGCTCTCGTAAAAAAATGAATGGTATTTCTATAGAGAAAAAGGCTGAGTCGAAGATGCCTAAAGGTCTAAATAATATACAATTCAATTTAGAGAAAAGTTAATTCTGTGCACCCTTGGTCGAATTAAATAATTTATAACTTTTTTCAAAGATAAGTAAGTGGTATTGGAAAAATTTAATTAACGATGCGGTTAAATTGTATTGTCGTCAAATGATTTTGTTCAGTATATATTTTTCACGAAACATGCTTGTAGTTCTGAATTGCACTTCATGCATAGACATGTGTATATTTTACTGCTATTTAGTGCGTTAGATTCATAGCATATCATTAATTTCTATGGTATTTCTCCTGAATTTGAATATTTTATGCCCTTTTGGCATCTTTGGTTCAAGCAGAGATAGGATATGTAGATGCTGGGGGAAAGCACTTGACCAGGGCCTTTCTCAAGGTAACATCATGGCATTCACCTACTGAAACTGAGGATAGTTCTGCAAATCCAGTCAGGATGGTTGGTCGTGGGATTCGAACCCATGTATCTACCCACTTTTATTGAAAACTCCATGGCGTTATTGCCTGAGTACTATAGCTGGCTGATCTTTCTCTTGTTGATCGCAAAGTCTTTCATGCATACAGAATTTTAAATATGCCTCAGTTAATTATTATCAACACTATGCTCATTATTAAATGCACTGAAATATACGGTCTTCAGTTTCTTTGACCACATGCGACGATATACTTTCGATATTGATACACTGTATTATACGTAACGAAGAAACCAACTAAACACGACCACCAAAATTCAAATAAAACATTTCAAATTGTTATGATTACTCAAATACTGCAGATACGTGTATAATGTATATCTGAAGAAATAGTTTATGTTTTGTAGATTGTGAATATCACATCCAGATATGATTCTTAGTAAGGCAATAAACTCTATTACTGTTTTTTGATTGAAGAACAATAATCTAACATTCATAACACGCTTATTACTTATTCCAAAACTAATCAGAAATAAATACTTTTGATTTCATATTAGTAATACTTCAAATTGAAGTTAAATTTCATATAATAATATTATTGTACTTTTTGTGGCTTTCGTCTCTCCTCAACTTTATTAGTTACTCTGTTTTTATCTTGCTAAAAGCGCTACCTTGCATGGGTAGACTTTGTTGATGATTATAACTGAAAATATGGATTTATGAAAGGTTTATTACAAATTGACTTTGATTCTCGATTTCTACAAGATCGAGAAACAACACCCTCTGCATTAAGCATGACGAAGAGGAATCCTGAAGTTTTGCTTGGACGATTTTTTTGCATGGCTTATAGTATCAGATTTCAGCAGAATTGTTCATGTTTTATATTTTCTCTGATATCCATTAAGGTTTATAACACCCAAAAAATCCAAAAGTATTACATTAACTGCAGCAGAACATCTGTGCTCGAACACCTTACAACCACCATTTCACGAATCATATCTGAACATGTTCAACAGAACTCAGAAGTGTTGCCCGACGAAATGTGGAAACGTATTCATTCGAATTAATGTAGAAACGTCTACTGGTACTGTTTTCTTCTTCAACAAATCACTATTTTCAGTACGTTTCAATAGTTTGTAAGCAAACCAGTAGTAAAGTTTCTGAATTTGTACCACGTTAACTACGGTACTAACATTTTGAAAACCATTAAATTTACGTGTGTAACAAGCGTAACCACGCAATATGCACGCCCTTTCTGAATCAAAAAACAACTTAATTATTCTACTGTTTTAGTACGATTGTTGGTGCAAATTCAAGCATATTTGAGATTATCGGACTCTTTGTTCCTGTGGGTGGAATATTGGACGAAGAGTAAGGCTATTAGCTACTAGGTTAATAGGTGTCTAGTATAGGTTCCACAAAGCAATGTAAGTGGTTATGTTTAGTTTTTGTGGAACATTCACGTACAATACCGAATCACCATATCAAAATTACTTCTGAAAACACAGAAGTAGTCCTGACCTAATTTTGCAGTGAAATCATACCAAAGTCACAAAATAGATGACAATCAAAACTTGAATCATTAAATCAAAAAGGAACAAAGCAGAGGAGGAAAATATTACGTAATTATTTAAACAGTTTCCTACCGCAAAATGAGTTGAATAAATTCCGCTTGTATCATCTATTTTTGTAAAAAAAAAATATTCATTTTTTACTCTTATATTTGCGTGACGTGTAGGATCAGTTGAGATAGCAAGCCCAGACTGTTTAATCCTGTTGTTCCCGTGTGTTTTTTCACTCCCTTACTCTCGCCTGCAGTGACTATGAAATTGTCCCAATAATTTACAACATAGCGTGATAAGAGAGACGTGGTCCATGATGTATGGAAGCAGCTATCTTCCTCTCTCAATACTTTTTTTTCCTACTCACACGCAGCAGAGATGGGAAACGCTAATTGGAGAGAATTGAAACTCATACAAGCATCTTTTTTTTCTCCTTCCCGTTTTCTCGCTCATTTGGACTGTGTGAAATTATTGGATCTCTTGCACCCTCAAACCCTCGACCACTCATCCATCGTTCTATATCTCTGAAAACAAATTCGTTGTATTCTTTAGATCCTCCTGTCATCCAGACATGAGACTAAAAATGTGCAATAATCCCGGGTAAAGCTGCTAAATGAAAAATATTCCGTGACGTTGTGTCTATCCTGGCAAGCAGATCAAACACATTGAAAGTGAAAGTTTAATATAGCGAGTGGGCTTTCTAAATGCTGAGAGATTTTGAAGAAAAATATTGGTAAAAATTTATGGTAATGACTGTGTTTCCTTGCCAGTTCATTGGCTCGAAATCCGGATTAGTTGATGATGTAATTTTGTAATTATGTATCCAAGCTGGCACTACGAGAATTACGTATGGCTATTGGCAATTACGAGTTGTGTAAACAAATATTTGTTATAATTTAAAATTGAACAATTTGACAGTAATTTCACGAACCAGCATTTACTTAAATGTTTAGAATTCAATTATTAGAAGTTTTACTAAACAAACACTCTGTTCTCGACTAACATAAAATCATCGGATACTGTGAAAGATGATTCTATTATTGAGATTGTCAATCCTGGAAGAAAACATACGTTATTTGAGATTATGTGTTATTGTTTCCATTACTCTTTGTTTCACCGTTGTTTTTATGTTAGCATATACAGTGTCATTATGTTCCGTATATTACAAGTTAGTCGTCGTCTTCACTATTCAAGTTTATTTCCAACATGAAACATATTTGACAACAAAACATAGTTGCACGTCTTGCAATTAAGATCAAAAAACACTGAACTGCTGAACAAGACTATATTAATCGTAAAAATAAATTACATGTAACGTTTCGACCTTCTAGCCAAGATCCTCATCAGACATACACTGAGTCTGTACAAAAAATTACACACATATAAATACAAGCCCAATAGTCTACCTGCTCCCTCATTGGCCGAAAAAAGCAGCCAATCAGGGACGCCCAATCAAGCAGCCTCCCCATTGGCTGTAACAATCAGTCAATCAGAGACGCCATAAAACATCCCATGTTAACAAAAAGAGAATCAACATGAAGCAAACTTAGAGCCCCCTAACACCTCAATTAACATACATATTTCTGTGTTTGTCAACAATAATCTTCCATTCTTTATTAATGCTAAAACCTTTGGTCCAGTTCATTAAGTTCTTATCTTCTTCTTTTTCTATCCACCAGGCCTCCTTCCATTTTCTAGGCCACATACTATCTTCATGTTCTAACACAATCACTTTTTCCCAGTCCACATTATGTCCTTTATGTGCTTTTTTCGGCCAATGAGGGAGCAGGTAGACTATTGGGCTTGTATTTATATGTGTGTAATTTTTTGTACAGACTCAGTGTATGTCTGATGAGGATCTTGGCTAGAAGGTCGAAACGTTACATGTAATTTATTTTTACGATTAATATAGTCTTGTTCAGCAGTTCAGTGTTTTTTGAAACATATTTATGTAAACCTTCAATAAGAGTGCACTAGGACTCAACTGAAATCTAACCGGATAGCCTGTGATTGAATATCGCTTAAAACTTCTATTTTTCTTCTTTTGTGCCCAGTATCCCCGAGAAACTAATTACATTTGGTTTCTATTAGTCAAGTTACTGAAACATTCCAAGTAGCTAGATTGCTTAGCTTTTTCAAAAAAAATGTTTCGAAAAAAATCAGAGTGTGTATATTGATTTTCTAAAAACACTATGTGGATGAGATTCATAGAGGTTTAAGTCAGTTTTAGCTATTACAGAGGAGATTAAAGAAATATTGTAACTTTTCAGAATACACACCAAAAATTATCACTGCTGTACCAGGGACTTAAACCAGTATCTCTTAGTAACTAAATAGGTGCTTGACTAAAATACTATTACTGCTGTTTTAATGAACCTTCTACTACTGCTTTTAGACTACTATTAGCTTACAGTTAGAACCTCCAAACAGAGATGGTTCAGTTCGTATGGGGTGGCCTAACATTCGGAAAGTCCTAGTTTGATACCAACAGGTAACCATCCTAAGAACTTTCCAGGGTTTTCCCTCAGTCACATAATACCTTCAATTTACATCCTAGCCGACTCCTTCCCTAACCCGTTTCACTATCCTGCCCCGGCATGAGCCATAGATCCCTTAAAATAATAATTTAAAAAATAAAAAAAAGTGAAATTCGAGTTCGAATCCCAGTCATGGCAGCACCAAACCTTAGTTTGTATTTCGCTACAGTTACCATTCACGAGTTCTTTGTGTAAGTAAATCCAATTACATGAAATCACATAATTTGTCAAAAAAATATACAATTTTAAACCGAAATGACGTTCACTGTTAATTGCAATTTCTTAATTTGATTAATGGCTTGGTATTAATGCTCTAAATCATGAGGTGATCTACTTTTTTTTTTTTTTTTGGTAAAGTGGGAGCTCAACCACTCTGTTCAGTGGGCCTTTTCGGAATCTATATCTGGTACAAAAGTAAAATGTCATAGTACTGTATATGCATTTAACAAGGAAATAAATTCTTTTTTCTTTTCTCTTTCACAACTCTAATGCTCGGAAATATTTTACTTCGAACAACATGATTTCGATCTCATCATATAAGATTTAAGGTAGGTAGTAGGTAAAAAATTAAGTTGTTTATTTGTATCGCAACAATATACCTACATAACTAACGAAAGTAATTATTGATTGCCAGTTTATCATACAAAGAAACAAAATGAGCGATTGGTTTGTTGTACGAAATTTAGAACAAACCAATGAAAAACTATTGCATTATGGATATACACTTATTCTGTATTAAAGCCTTACCATAAATTTTCTGAGTTATTCGTTATGTACGACGTAATGAAACACCTTGTACATCCGTATCAAAATAACCTTTCAGCTGGCAAAATAACGTTTAACGAGAACTATATTAAAGCGATATTTCAAATTATACTTTCTCTGATGGATATATGCATAAAAAAATGAATAACATAACTATAAAACTTAGAGCATTTCAAGTCATTTTAATGTACAGAATACTCAACTTACGGGATCATAATGTGATTGAAAAACTAATTAATAAACTTATTTGTTTATTAACAGGATAAATCGACATTTGGCAATAATGACTCTAATTTTGAATTATTATTCACACTATCATTAGTAGCGATAAAGTTAATTTGCCAAAGGCCCGCAGGGCCCCTGGCGGGACTTTTAGACAACTTACGCCACTTTCGTTCTGTGAGTTAAATAATTTTGGTAGGATTGTTATTTTTTAGAAGTGGAATCAAATCCTGGACCTGGACCCCCTAAATAACCAAGAAATCACCGGAAATTGTTTTTAATTATGGTTTAGCTGAAGAGATACGTATCGGAATTTAAGCGTGGTTATTTAAGTTTATTTATGTTGAAGTGTGAAAATAATGGTGAATGGTAATGTGTTGGTTAAGGGGGAAGGGTTACCAAGGATTTCGTTTTGGAGGTGTTACTTCAAAGAACTTGTTGTCTAATTAATTATCGATGCCGTTAAACCCGTAGAAATAGTTTTGATTGTAATTTATAGTTGGCATAAATATGTTGGAAGTACTTTTCTTGAAAATTTATAATTTCTTCTAAGTGATAGTTTTATTTTGTAGTTATATTTGAACTTCTTGAAGGTGGATACTTTTAGTTGGATTTATGTTTTTTGTAAATACTTAGTGGCCTACAAAGATGTAGCTGATTATATTCAAGTGGCACTTAAAGATTTCTTCGGAGAACTTGTTGATCGCAGAATGGAAGTTTTGTTGAGATTCAACCAAACCAAATAAAGTTAATTTACTCTGTGCCCGCAGGGCTACCTGAGAGAGGCTTTTGGCCTACTTAGACCACTTTTGCCCTTGGATTATTTTTAAATTATAAGGAAGGAAACTGAATTTGGATTGTATACATTAGGCTATCATCTATCATTAGCAATGTTATCATTTAATGATAATGAGTTGAATAAAATGTATTTCATTGGCAGCAAGGCAACCGAAATTTTGACATTAAATACGTGTTTGTTGCATGTGGGTGTGGTTACGAAGGGAGATGCGGGAGGGTGGGAGAGAACATGAGAACCGTTCAATCAACACCTGTTATACTTAATATATTATTTATTCTTTTCTCAGAGTTGTAAACTCTTGTTTAACAATTTCATTATTCATAATTTACATGGGCAGAATTCCTACAGTACATGGATTGATTATGACACACAAACACACACACACACACGCAGAAAGAGAGAGAGAGAGAGAGAGAGGGAGAGAGAGAGAGAGAGAGAGAGCACTTTACACTGAAACAATTATGATGCTTCAATTGATCAGAGAATCCCCAGGAGCATTTCAAACCCTGAAGTGTATCTGATTTATAACCTGCAAATTTGGCAACAATGTTTACCTTGAGGCAATTGTCTGCGTAGCTTTCGTACACAGAGGATTCAAAGATAGTTCAATTAATCTCGCTTTGATCATTCAACTAAATAATTTATACATAAATCTATAAAACGTTCTAAGTTCACTCTATTTTTAGTTAATACTGTCTTCTTCATGTGTTTTGTCTCCGGTTTTCCAGTCTTTCTATGTCTTCTTTGTATTTGTCTCAACTATACATTTAAATTGACAAAGTGTTGCAGAGTAGAAACAAAGATAGTCAAGTTTTAATTATAGATAATTAAAGAAAGATTTTGTGAAATCAGAACTGTGCCGAAACAATGAAATCAATACATTTATTTTAACAGTGTGGTTTGACATGAGATTTTATAAAAATAGAGAGTCCTGCTGAGGCATAAGGAAATTTTGATATAAGTAAGCAACGTAACACGTTAAATAACTTCTTGAATAACACACGTTCCGTAAACACTACGACATTAAAAAAAGCATATAAAAATCTGATTTCAAAGATGAGTAAAACAAATGGATAATAGTTACAGGTCTATGGTACCTTATGCTCGTCGCGCTTATCGTTAGATAGGCCAGGAGTCCTAGTCTATTATACCTCTTCGATATTCACATTGCCATTGGAAAATGTCCACCATTCTACCAGTGGTAAAGGCGCAAGTTTGGTCACTTTGGGGCATCATCTTGCAGGTACTGGACTTGCCTCTATAAAATCCCTTCACTTTAAACCTCAGGAGTGCTGTCTCAATTTATCTAATTAAAAATTTTTTTTTCTTAACCATGTACAATAAGTTTCTGGTTAACTTAGTTTCAGGTTCCACTCTTCCAATCTCTTAAACATAGCAAGGTATCTTTTTCCAACAAACATTCCTGTTAAAAATGCATGCAGTTCAGATATATTATCATGATTGTATATGATGGAGAATACTATTAATTATGGATGGCACTATCCACACCTGAATTGTTTCCTCTATTTGAAATTGTCTTCATGCTCTTTAACATGTTGTATTAAAAACAAACCTCTCTGTTGCAAGACTATTGCTTTGTAACCAGCTAGTCTGAACATAGACAATTACGCAAATGAACACTATTTTAAAGAGAAGTTATTTCATGTGAGATAATCGCTTCTATAAACAGTTATACAGAATGTTTAGAAAGAAACTTACATATTTTGGAATCAGCATATACTCATGAAAATACGACAGAAATATCCAGTTAATATGGGACTGCAAACACATGTTTATAGAGATAGAGGCTGCTGATAACGTAGGACAATCAATTTCAGAGGCTGGAAGCTGCAAAGCTAATAGCACTAGACAAGGCGGTGTTGTGTATCACGAAAAACATATTCTGGAGGTTCCTAAAATACATACACGAACCCTATATAATGGATGAGGTAGACAATTATGATAAAAATGAGAAGTTATCAGGATAAAACAACAGAAATAGTAGATGTTTAATACCTTCGTAAGCTGAGAAGCAAACAAAACATATGCCATGAGCATGTGTGATGTTAATACAATACAATACAACAGAGAGAATGAGATGATGTGGACACCATGCATTCTCAACGAGAAGGAGATGAGAAAGCGCAAGTACAGACAGACGAATCACACCGATCCTGCGAAATAAACACCGGTGAAAGTATGGAAACTAGGCATTGTAGAAATAAGAAATAATCAGAACAGACAAATAATAACATTAACGTAAATGCCATCCTACAGAGTGCCGAGCGATAGAGTTCCCGTAGGTCGAGGTCCGGGCCTTTGTAACGGATATCACTACACTTCGTTTCGGGCAATTCCACACTGAGCACCGTGAGGTAACAAGTTACATTCAGAAGAAGTTTAGATCACAAACATGAAATGAAACTGAAATCTTCCACTCATTTGATATGATACGGATAAAGTAACATTACGTTCAATATGTTCCGGACATGCAAATGGCGGATAATTTCCCTGCTTTTGTTTGTCGTTTACATGCTGCTAGATTATCGTCCATTCTTCTCCAAACCCAATCCTGAATATTAGGTGCATGCACTGCACGAGCTCTGCGACAAGTTATAGTTTTCGGTGCAAACCACCCAGTTTATTCGAGTCCCTGCAAAAGTCCGGCGTAAAGGGTATGTGCCTTTTAGTTTAAGCTATTGCATATGTCATAGCCAAACACCTTGTTTGCTATTTCCTCTATGGGATAATAGATCTCCATTGGAATACATGGTGCCCACATTAATCTGGAAATGGTATCTACGTAGTACCGTACTACCAAAACATTGCAGTTGCTGTTCGAATGACAGCAAACCATGAATTACGGGGTTTCTTCATGAAATGCGTACGTATCACGGGATGAGGAGACTGCATTGAAGAAGGTGATATGACTTGTTCAGTCAAAGTTCATGTGCAGTATTTTCGTGTTTTTCTGCATAAATCTGCATAACACTCAAACTCACGTTGCCCGAAGTTATATTGGGCCAGGGGTAGTTATTTTCTGCATCTTCATACTCTCACTATGAACATGCGATAATAACTGATAACATTATCCATAGTGATCACACTTGTAACACGCGACTCACAACGCTGTATAATACATCCGTTACGAGCAAAACGTAATTCAGTGTTGGATACAACACTAGCTTACGGGGACTTCGGGTTGACCTAGCGGAGGACACGCTCTCTTACTGTACGCGTGAACAAGAGTTCAAATTCGACGGAAGTCTACTGGGTGTAGTGGTTTCGCGTTCAGTTTACCAAAAGCCAGGTACTGCCCTTAGAAGCGTACCAACTGTATTAGAACATTAATAACGATTTATTCATTCACCAGCTTACGGCTTGGTCCCATCTCGTCACTGTCTTGATCATGTTCAATACACAGGTATGACTAGGGTGGCGGCTCTATTTTTTAATTCCTTCTACAATTCTATTCACTGTGAATGATTGGGGAATACTCAGGGAGAACACAGTGTTAGGACGTTTCGCCCTGGCGTTGAACGAAGGATCTCAATTGCGGGGGAAACTTAATGGCAGTGTTTACTATATTGTTATTCTTGTATGCTTGTTATGATTACTTCTTATTTCTCCACTACAGATCTAACTACCCATCCTCGGTATTTTTCTTGCACATTCGTTGTGTTCCGTCCGTATGCACTTGCGCTACAATTGGTCCATCGAATGTGTTTTGTTCTCTCCTCGGATAACTTACGTTCTTAACATACCACATTATTTTCATTGTTCGGGCTCGGGACCTCTCCATTCTTATAGCCAGTCAATAGTTCACCCTTTACATAGATTTCATGCATACTTGTTTGTAAAGTGTTGGTGTGACTTCCTTTATAATCTATTATACATCCTTTATTTAGTGTTGTTAGTTTCGAAGATATGAGTCTCTGAAGTTAAGTGACCAGGCTTTGGTATCCTTTATCTCTGCAATATTACGTTTGCTGATCTATACTTAAAGGGCCTTTCTGTCGTATTTTTATGAGTACTTGCTGCTCCTAAAATATGCCACACACTTTCCTCAGCATCCTGTATATGTACCTGCTACGGTTTTAATCTCTTCTTAAAATACTTTTCCTTATCTCTGCCGGTTTTTATATTTATGTCTGTATCGTTGAAACGCACACTGCATACTTCTTTAACATGTTCCTAAATTATTCTAGATATTCAAGTGAAACATATATGTACTCACAGATGTTAATAGTTGATTATATTATAAACAGGTTAACATTACATTTGCAGATAAAATGTTAAAAAAATCCTGACTACAGTTGTGTACGTTACAGCGTGTAGAAACATTGCAGGCTTGGCGAATAAACATACTTTCTCCGGAAGTATTTAAGAAATTAAAAGCTCTTGAACAACATGTGTGTTCTCGTTTTTAAGGTCATCTATTCCCATCACACCACACCCCTTATATATATATATATATATATATATATATATATATATATATATATATATATATATACGCATATTCATATTTTGTTCTGTTCAAATATTAGATACCAGAAACGAGTTCGAAACGCAATTACACAAGCACAAAGATAGATGTCATAATTGGATGACTTGTGACTCGGAATCCTGCCACCGTCAGTTACATTTAATGTATCCGCATCCATTAATGTCATTCCGACCCAGATAATTCATGTGTCATACTCCTTCCATTGCTTACTCTGTCTCTTTCTCTCTCTCTTGGATTCAGCCATTGCAAGCGAGATGCTTTGGCTTCGAATGGAATTGCTAATATTGTACGATCCCTGCTGACAAATCTTGTTTTTTTTTCTGTCCCGTTGCGAACAATGAATTCTGTGTATGGTTTACGATTAGGTACTGTAACGTATTTCTTGCAAAAGACACGATTGACTGGAGTTGTCTCTGCATGCAGCTTTCTCTCGTGTGTGTGTGTGTTACTGCTTATAACATGTTTCATCGTATATGTACATGATGGGCTCAACAGAGTTACTCACACATATATATATAGGTTTGCATGAGATGTGTGTGTGTATGAATGTATACATGTGTGCGTGTTTCTATGTATGAGTGAGAGAGAGAGGGACGCAGAGGCAGGAAAGCTGAAATTCTCTCAGAAACTGCAGAACTGCGTAAATTTTTAGCTCTAATTGACTGCATTCCAATGTCGTACATTTTCTTCTGTAACGATGCAGCAATTCGTGGATATATCGCTGAACCAAATACGTAATTCTTCTATTTCAATTTGAAGTGCCTGATAATTTTCAACACCCTTTAACAAGATTAAAAGTGTTTCTGATGTGACAACGTCCATGTAAACGTCTAAGTTTAAAGCGTTCCAATTAGAGCTTGCTATACTACATAGGTATATCTCAAATTGATAAATCACATTTATTAGCGAAGAATTGGCAGAAATTTACACAAAATTTTGCTTTAACACTGGTTAATCATTGTTATTGGATAATCATTGCTTTAAGTTAAATGGTTAAACATTGTCATTGGTTAACCATTGCTTTAAGTTAAATGGTTAAACATTGTCAATATATAGTGGACGTATTAATATACTTTATGATATAATTCTTTGGATTTCTTTATTAGTAACGAAGCCAGAGTGACCCCACATGCCGTTGATCCTTGATGATTATCTTGTCTTCTCAATAAAATTTATAGTGATTTTATCAGAAAATAAAACTGGCCTTAAGTCACAATAGAGGCTATTTTTGGTGAAAAGTGATCAAGGACATATGTTCTACAATTATTATCTATGGCAACGCACGTGCACCCCCTTCCCTTTGGAGCCATTGTTTCTTATTCCTTACCATCTAAATAAAATTTATAGCGACGTCCCACCAAAATTGACTTTACATCAAAATGGTGGCAAAGGTCGTTTAATTTTCTCCTTTTCAAGGCATTTGTGTTGAGGAAAAAATATTTTCAAATTTTAAAATCGGCACTATGTTACTTATTTTGGCCAAAATAAATAGTGATTATACGATTGCTGCCCCTAAAATTTGGGTCCTACAGGGCCGAAGCTGTTGATACTGAAAAGGAAGATTAATAAAGTACGCTATGTGGGGTATCAAATGAAAGGATAATTGCGTACTAAATATGAATTAGTTCTTCAGAATTAATTACAAATTTAAAGCAAATTTTAAACTGTTTAGAAACAAACATGGCGGCCATTTCTAGTCGAAAACTGGTCAAATGTTTTCTTCATTTTTTTAAACCAACCTTGAGAAAAATATTTTTAAAATTCAATCAAACTTCAAAATCAGCACTACATTGCTTGTGTTGGCCCTCCTACAATTGGAGGTAAAGTGGCGGATTGAAAAATAAAGATTTATAAAGTACGTAACATAGGTTATCAAATGATTTTTTTTTCTGAATAATAAAAATGAATTATTTTCTTCAGAAAAGGATTTTAGGAATTCTAAATTTATAGCAATACATTGTAGTATTGCTTTATAGTCCAAATACATAACAATACATTTATAGTAATCTTTTTGTTTGCAAAAGCTGTTTGAATATTTTATCATTTTTACGTACATATTTCTATAAATTAGGAATTCCTAAAATCCTTTTCAGAGGAAAATTATTAATTGTTATATTCAGTTAGAAAAATCGTTTCATTTGATAATCAATATTACATACTTTATACAGATGCTTATCAGAATAATGGAAACACCTGAACGAAAGTGCAACTTACCAGATTAATATGGTGTCGGGCCACCTTTCGCCTTCAGAACAGCCTTGATGCGACGTGGGATGGAGGCATAGAGGTCGTGAATGGTAGCAAGTGGAATATTACACCATTCCTCGTGCAGGGCATCGGCCAGTTCTGTGAGAGAGGATGGAGGTGGAAATCGTCGCCGGAGT
>JAGDQP010012769.1:22599-49454 GCA_022664845.1 Lepisma saccharinum
CAAGTGGTTTTTCGGTTTTCCTGCTGTCGTTCAGTCAATGCATGTGGAACCCATTTTCCCAACTTCTGAATCTTGCCCATGGCTTTTAAACGTATGGAAACTGCTTCTCGTATCACATTTAATTGATCCGCGAGTTGTTGTTGCGTTTGAGCGTCATCCTCATTCAACAAAGTTTGCAATTCGCTGTCTGCAAACTTTCTCGGTGGTCTTCCATGTTCTTCGTTTCTCAGGTCAAAATCGACAGTTTTAATTTTTTTAACCACTCATAGCACTATGAGTTACCAAGAGCATGATCACCGTAAGCTTCGACAAGCATGCGATGCGATTCTGCAGCAGTTTTCTTCAAATGGTAACAAAAAATCAATGCTGTCCGCACATCGTAATTCGTAGGTACAAATTGCGCCATATTCAACGGTTTTAAACACTACACTATGGCATGAAACTTGTCTGGTTGTGAGTTGCAAATCGTTATCAGCAGTCAAAACAAACAAGTGGCGCCAAGGACGCAGTTTTACGGTAACCACAGTGACAGCTAACGCCGTCTATGCACAAATTCCGGTTTCATCTTTACACACCTGGTATATAATAATAGTTTTCTTGTTTTTTTCTACATTTGCACGTTTAGGGGGTTTCATACTCTCCCCTTTGTCGAACCAATAGTCGGCCGTATGGCCGAGCAATCTGCGGCGTTAGGCCATAGTTCGAGTCCCAGCAGGGGCATGGGTGTGAATTTTAACAGCTAATGGCGAATTGTGACGGGCCGAAGTCCAAACTTACTTGAGTGACCCATGTAAAAATAAAGTTTACCAAATAAAGTTTTTGAACCAATAAGCAATCTGTGAAAGTGTCATCCGAGTCGGTTCACGCGTTCGGCAGTTATCGTGAAATACACACACACACATACAAAACAAATGCCGAGCCTCACGTCGCTCGATCAATTACTAGTATTAAAGTTAATGTAAAGCAACGATCTCCAATAAAAGATGACAGTATTACCTCCGCATATGTCTAATGTACTTTGTCGTTGCACGAAATTTCACTGCTGCTGCTACAAATTCAAGTCTAGAGAATTCTAACTGTCAGGAAAGAAAGTTCATAACCAATTCAAGAGTTCGATCAATACCGATTTTTAATTTTCTTTTTTGTTTTTTGTTGAAAGAACTTCATTGTTATACGTTTTGATATTCACAACAACAATCAAGCGATTTCAACAACGAAGAAAAACGAAAATAAAAATGGACATTTATAGAACTCTTGAATTGGTTATAAACTTTGTTCCCTCAAAGTTAGAACTCTCTAGGCTTGAATTTGTGGAAGCAGCATTGAAATTTCATGCAACGATAAAAATACATTAGACGTATATGGAGGTAGTGCTGCCATCTTTTGTTGAAGATCGTTGCTTTACATTAACCTTAAGGTTCTTCGAACAGTAGACGTCGCGATAAACCTGTTAAAGTTTCATTTGGATTCGCCAGTATGCACTTTTAGAACATCCCTATTTCATTTTCTGTCTACACTCATGTCCCTCGGAACCAATAGCCCGAAATCTCCGAAGTATGTTTTCACATTTATAAATCTTGTAACAGAAAAGAGTCCATTAAATTCGTTTTTCATTGTTGTTTTCTTCATTTTTCTACATTTTTGCTATTTTAAGGTTTCACCCCCTCCCCATGGTCGAATTTTCATCCCCAACGAACATGGCAAATAATTTGAACCAATAAACAATCTGTGGAAGATTCATTCGAATCGGTTCACGCATTCGGCAGTTATCGTGACTCGAGAGAGAAAGAGAGAGACAGAGAGACAGAGAGAGAGAGAGACAGAGAGAGAGAGAGAGAGACAACACAAATGACAAACGTCTCGATTAGCAGATCTTCGCTATGCTCGTGAAGAGTTAATGTAAAAATAAAATTAGAGTTTACGAAATAATTTCATAAGTTCTAGAGAAATAAACAAACAAACCATTCTTCCAGTGATACATCTATTGCAAGCTGTAACATTTTATCTCTTAGGTTTGTTTCTTTGGCTGCACTATATGTGAATATTCTTCAATATCATCTTTTAATACTTGCTGTCGGGATGTACTCGGGATAACACCTATGTGGCGTGCTTTTAAGTGATACCACAAACCAGTCGTTGTACCTCTGTTGTGGATTAATATGTCGCAGTAATTGCACTTTGAACTGCCCTTGTCGCGAGTAAAGTGTTCCAATATGTTTGACTTGCCCATGGTCAGCGGTAAATGAGAACGATGTAGGTTTCACGAAACCGAATTGACAATCACATTGAGACAAACAGATTTCGGAGAATAGCCTAGTTCTCTTAAGCCGTAACCAATGTAGTACATATTGAACGTATTTCGGGACTTTCCCTAAGTTCAGTCCTTTCATATTTCTCATAAACAGCACGTGCATAAGAAAAAACTGTAACATTAATTAATATCTAATGCGGCTAGTGCGACTGACTGTTAAATAAGGCAAATCTGCTGACATTCAGCGTCAGCCTACATAGAACTAGAGCTATTTTTTTATATCTATAACTACATAGAAACATTAGTTATATCAAAGTACCATCAGTTACATTGACTGCATTAAAATAAATATTTTATTCGTGAATTTTTTCGCCAAAAGTTCTTTTCCTCTTTTGTCTTTCGAACAATTTCTAGTTTTTCTTGTATTTTTTTTTAATTCTCGTCTTCGAAATGTTTCATTTTTCTTCTTTCGATATTTTTCGTTTTTCGTCTTTCGAACAATTTTGCGTTTTTCGAAAACAAATCACTCTTCGTCTTTACACAATTTTTCGTTTTTCGAAACAAAATTCGTTTCTCGTTTTTCGAAAAAAAAAATTGCATCGTCTTTTTCGTTTTTGAAAAATTCTTTTTTTTGAAAAAGACTTTTTCGAAAAATTGTGGCCATCCCTAGTCGTACCGTGTGATGCTTGTCTTTTATTCCACTGTTTAATAAAACTTCCATGTGACATTACAGAATTAGGACTAGGATATCAAAAACAAGTGCAATGGTTAACAAAAAACTTTTCACTATTTACATTGGGACATATCAAGTGGATACAGC
Organism: Lepisma saccharinum; assembly: GCA_022664845.1. Lineage (NCBI taxonomy): Eukaryota > Metazoa > Arthropoda > Insecta > Zygentoma > Lepismatidae > Lepisma > Lepisma saccharinum. The sequence goes on from JAGDQP010012769.1 coordinate 25,671, forward strand.
GTTTCACATCTTCGTAGGATAATTTTTCAATTGTGTTCAAGTGAAGCTAGATTCTATTGTAAAGGTCTTGAAAAAGTACAGTGGATTAAAAAACTATTTCACTTCCAAAGTATGAATCATGTAGTGAAAAGGAATGTCCTGCCCTGAAGACATTAAATTTGAATACTGGTATGTCTAAATGTACTTATCATGACCCTGTCGCGGTGCATTAAGAAACTGATTATAACTACAACACTGGATGAAATAAGATAGACCACAAAATCTTGTAAATACCTTGTCAGCCATGCAAATGTAAGAAGCATGTGCAAGTTGTTTTCATAAAACACTTTACTTACTCTTAAATAATAAAAAGAATGATGCACTATGAATTTGTTATCATTTCAAATAAGGATATTTTCGTAAATGATAACAAAAGGTTTAAATTATATAAACATATTTATTTTTCCTTTTAGAATTGAAGAGTAGTACAATTCTATTTACAACGTAGCTTGTTTCTTTATTTTATCATTTGTTTCACATATTTTACTACAATTTGATCATTATTTCTCAGATGAATAGTATTGAATTTTGGGATGATAATAACCCCCTTACAGTAAAGTAAATAAAGACTATACAAAATAATCCACAAAGGGTGGATCTATTATGTACAACCTGAATTTTATTATATTGGCATAATTTACAATTTCGTTTTAAGAACGTTACAATTTGCTTAGGAGGTGGTCTTGCAAAGGTATCAAAATAAAACCCCTTGCATTTTCGTTAATATAAATTGCAGTCCAATGACTACCTCCACTTGAGGAAGAACTTAAATTAACAATCAGTGCTGCTGGAAACTGTACACGAACAGGTAATGTATTAATGGCATAAGTGCCGGTCAGTACGCTTGCTGATAAACGATCGCGTGAAATCACTTTCATAAGCTGGGCCGTCCACTTTGTTTATTTTAGGACTTGGAATATATACACTTATTTTGATTTAACACTGATAAACCAAGTTCATAAAATTTAATATAATTTGCATAAGTCCATCCTTCTTTTACTGCACAACGGAAATAGGAGAATGGGTGCAAATAATGAACACACTGTCTTGAGGGATATGCCAACTGAGAAAAGTGAGGACACTTTAATTCTTCTTCTAGGTTGATTACATTTTTCGCAAGGATAAATTCGAGAAAAAAATGTCTTGTTTTTCCGAAAGTGTACACTACACGACTGTGCTGAGTATATTTGGTAATCACACTTTTAGCTTCACTGTAGGGGGTATCACCATCATTCCAATGGGCACCATAGAGATGTTGAGAGAGATAATCGTTATGTAATCGTAAGGGTTGTTAAGTGGGATAAGGGGGAAGGTGGTTTAAAAATCCAACTTTGTGAACAATCCAAGTCAGGATTTATAATAAGTTGTTTCAAGACTAACCTTTCGTGTTCGTCCTCGTCATTTTCACCACGTGAGAAAGCAGAGAAGTGTAATAGACCCCGCATCGTGACTGAATGAGATTGAAATTAAAATGTACCATCGGTATATACATTTCTACTTTTATAAATTTCTATAATGGAATCAAACTGAGCATACACAATGCATGATACAGACTGTACTAGTGCTTGACTAAAGGATATTTTTATATTAACAGGGGAGTCTCTTACTACATCCCAAGTACAATCATCAATACTTTCTGTAGGAGACAGAATAAATGAGAAAATGATATAACCATGTGCAAAATCATGAGAAGTAATCGTATGTGCAGTATTTTGATGAAAGATCCCAGTACCAGAAAACAGGGTGAAATAACTTTGAATGAATAATGCTCTTACAAATTCGGGGGTTAGGGTAGTGGGTGGATAAAATTTGGAACCTACCTGAACCTGCAATTTGTTGAGATTGAAATGTTCAAAATGGAGAGGATTCAGATGATATTTACCATTCGTGGCTGTATTTGCTACGAATCCAATGACAAGGTTTTTCGGTACACTACCCAAAAATAAATTATCAGTATTAAATGAAGTTACATTTTGTGGAATTGTAATTATTCGTGTTTCCACTCTAGTGAGTGGTAATTTTGCAGTATTTTTTCCATGTAAGAGTTTGAATGAAGAGACAAGTCAGCAGAAATAGTAAGACGCCGTGCATATAATACAACTTCTTGTAAGACAACTTTAAAGTTTGAATTGTCAGCAGCCATTAAGCAAAATGAATCTTTATTGCGATCCAGTTTTATACGTAAACTTACTTTATTTGGAAGTATACGATCTAAGTTGGCAATATCTGTAAAGAGACATCCAAACATTTCAAAAGGAGCACTACTACTAGCAATTTGCATTCTTTTACGAAAACCAGCATTATTTTCATCAAGTCTTAACGAAACAGAAGTGCGTTGTTCAACATGCGTCAGACATATATTATAAAATGTTCCCCACAGACATGTCCATTTTTTCGACGACGAGAATCAATTTTAACTCCACACTTTGGGCAAATTTTCACGTAATAACATAGGGGCGTAGAATTCTCTTTCATACTATGAGTGCGATAACATGAAGGAGTAGTAAATGTTCTCAAACAATCCTTACATTGAATATTACTCTCCTCATCATCATCCTCCCTAATAATAATGTCTCTTCTCTCACATTTCGCAATGATACTAGCACCTTTGTTGATATCGTTCGTGATACGAGGTAAGACAATCCGGACAATATCCTCTTTTATCCAGACAGGATTTTATACAAATGACTACGTAGTGCTGCTTTTCATAAAACAGGAATATCTTTTTACTAGAAATAGAACTCTGCCCCCGATACCATATAGTAAAATCTCTTGTCAATGGAGTACGTACATAAACAACAATTTGGTAATTATCACAAAAATGAGCTTGGAACGTGTCCAACTCCTCAATACCCCCTCCAATTTTCCCGTTCAAGTCAACACCTGCATCTTCACATAGCTCTTTCTCTTTCTGAATCCTAAATTTTGGTGTGTTACGCATATAGTGTGTCTTTCGTCTTGTCTCACTTGCTCTGCTTCGAGGCAGACAAAGAGCTCGCGCGAGATAATCATACTCCCCATCGCCAGGAAAGCTCTGAACTGGAATGATATGTTTTTCCAAGTACTCCTCCATTGGGAGATACTTTTTCTTATCATTCGGTCGACCCTGCCCACGTATCGGGTCCGTAATTTGACATTTGATCGTAATTCTTTCACCAAGGAGAAATACCTCGCTGGAATTCAAAATATTTTCCAAAGTGGAAAGAATATGTTCAACTGTCATATACGGACGTTTTCTCCAAGGAATATAAATTGGACGCTCGAGGGCGTCGTTCGAACTGTCTATGGAGAACCCTATGTAACTGTCCTGGTCCACATCTGACAATATTTGTACGAGGGAAAAAATGAACAGGGCCTCAACATACTGCTCGAGGTTTGAAATTCGACCCGGCTCAAACACGTATGGTAACCTTTACGCCACCTAGAGGGAAACTAGTAAATTCTCGATTACGGTAGGTTATCACTTCAAACATATTTTCCCCTGTTCCATGCAGCTGGGGATAGGCATTCTCCCACTGACTTGCATCTTCCCTTTCTAATTCAGCAATATTCTTAAAAATATCCCCCTCCCCTTCAAAAAATTCAAAATTTCGTTACGCACTTCGTCCCCCTATGTGACATTTTCAAAACATGACGTTCTTGAGAATCCTGGTGTCCCACTCTCACAGCGTTGATGTTTTGCCCATTCAAACTTTCCCTATCAACGCTGTGAAAGTCTGCGTGGTCGGTACTAGGAATAGCAGCAGAAAATTAAGTACTTTCCAAATGAGGAAGAGAATTGGTGGGCAGTGAATAGGTAGAGGTAGAGGGAAGAGGTTCATCCGTAGATGCAGTGCAGACAGGAGCAGGTACTTGTGGTGGCATGAGTGCCGAAGAAGAAGATATGGTTGGGGAATAGATTCCAGTTGTGGTACAATAAACGGTAGGCTTCGGAAGAACACAAATCATTGTGTTCGCTAGTGAGGTGGTGGTGGTAGTGCAAGCACTAGTACAAGTCACAATTAAACTAGATTGACTGGTAGCATTATCTATATTAGAATCTACACTGAATGGGAAAGGAAGGAGAGACCTGCGAGGAATGATGGTCAGAGATTCATCTTCGTTCAGACGAACATAAATCTCTGAATCACCACTCTTTACATGAAGCAGTAACCCAAATATCATAGCTACAACAGGGTCAACTACTCTCCCTCCTTCCTCATCCACTGGATCTACTAAGATGGAATAATGCTGCCAGCCTAATCGCACAATTTCATCTGTACTGAGAAATCCCCCATACCTAAATTAACAATATCTTCCTTGCTCTCAAACGCATCCAAAATGTGTTTATTCACTTTTCCATCCCCCTCGACTGCTCACAAAGTTTCTCGATGAAGTCAAAGAGATTGGATATAGTAGGGTAACAGCCATTGACTGCATAATTACATACCTGTCTCCAGGTGTCCAGCATTCTCTCCTTGTCTCCATACCCCACTTCAGCTTCACGTGTCAATAGAGAATGAACCACATTCTTCAATTCAGTCATTTTGCTGAAATTATTAAAACAATACATTAGTACTAGCCTTTTAGAAAAGACATTACACATACATAAAAACGTACTGTTCAATTCAATGAATGCTTACTAAAATTAGCTTTATCAATGATATTAAAATAAACGTTATTCAAATGAAATCTTAATAAAAACATAATGTTCAATCCAAATTCAAGTTCGGATAAATAATAGATGAAAACTATACTATTTACTTTAAAGCATAATTTTTTATACAACTACAATATCCTTTATAAAATGTTAGATGAGAACAACATTTAATTATAAAAACGACATTGATCCAACATTCCCTTTTAAAATTTAAGATTAAACAACATTCATTGATAAAAAATACTACCTGAAAGAACATTCGCTTATATATTTAACACATAGGATACCATATAATACAACCTTGACCGGACATTCATTTAAAAATCCCAAATAATGCAACGTTAAATCAACATTGCTTTATAAACTTCACACATGAAATGTTATTTTAAAAATCTCGTATGGAACTATGTTGCCCCAACATTCACATACAAGACCAGTGAGCTAACAGTCCATCGTGACTCAACATTGCCTTATGAAAAATCTACCTTAATTTAATTGTCTTTTTACAGCAAAAGGTAGAAAACTCTCACTAAACTGGCCTTCCTCAAGCAGCAAACAGCAAAAGGTAGAAGACTCTCACTAAACTGGCCTTTCTCAAGGAGCAAATTGAAATCTGAAATAAAAAAACTAACTTTCATTAATATTTACCCTCAGTAGACAATTAGCTTTACATGTTCATCGATAGACTAACATTGCTTTATAAACTTCCCACATGTTATTTTAAAAATCTCATATGAAACTATGTTAGTCAAACATTCACATACAACACCATTTACCTAACATTCCATGATGGAACAACATTGCCTTATAAAAATCTATTTATCTTAATTCAATTGTCTTTTTACAGCAAAAGGTACAAGAATCTCACTAAACTGGCCTTTCTCAAGGAGCAAATTGAAATCTGAAATGAAAAAATAACTTTCATTAATATTTACCCTCAGTAGACAATTAGCTTTACATGTTCACTCATTTTCTACAATTAATAACACTGAAAACAAACAAATATTCATTGTACAACTTCCTTTTTTCTGAAAAGCAATAACGTTATCCCTACAATGTCATGTGGACATCCTCTGATATGATGTGGATATCCTTATAATGTTTCGTAGGCATCCTTTCAAATGACTACACACCGAAAGCATGATTTGAAAATACGTCTGATATTTCTTTCAATTGACTACGCATTAAAACCACAAGCACGCTATAAAATTAAACCCTTTTATCATGTTAGCACAATGAACCCTCATATTCATTTCAATTGATTACACAAGTAAGCAAGTAAAGCGTGTTTAAAATTTCGTCCTTATCATTACCCTGCTACCACAATACAAGCGTCAATGAAAAATGAACCCTCATATTTATTTCAATAATATTCTACTATCACAATGAAAAGGAACCCTCATATTATCCTACTACCATAATGCAAGCCTCAATGAAAATGAACCCTCATATTTATTTCAATATTATCCTACTAGTACAATGCAAGCGTCAATGAAAATGAAGCCTCATATTTATTTCTATATTATCCTACTAGCACAATGCAAACCTCAATGAAAATGAAACCTCATATTTATTACAATATTATCCTACTGAAAAAATGCGACGTGAATGAAAATGAACCCGCTGATGTTGGATCCGGCCACGAAGCCATAACACTGACGGGGACTTCCACCGTTGAATCCGGCCATGATGCCATTGCAACTGAAGGGGACTTCTGTCGTAAAATGATCCCTCATATTTATTTCAATGGTCTACACAAGAAAGCAGGAAAATCATGTTTAAAATTTCGCTCTTACAATGTTCATTATCCTGCTAGTACAATGCAAGCGTCAATGAAAATGAACCTTCAATATTATCCTACTACCACAATGCAAGCGCTAATGAAAATGAAGCCGCTGATATTGGATCCGGCGACGATGCCATTACAAGTGACTGGGACTTCCACCGTTGGATCCGGCCACGATGCCATTGCAACTGACAGGGACATCTGTCGTAAAATGATCCCTCATATTTATTTCAATGGTCTACGCAAACAACCAAGAAAATTAAAACATGATATTTCATTGAGTACGCAAACAATCGAGAAAATGAGCCCTTTCAATTCAGTATGCAGGTATGTATTGTGTGTGTGTGTGTGTGAGAGAGAGAGAGAGAGAGATAGATAGAGAGGTGTTTCAAACACTCCTTCATCCAAGTCTCTCTAAAGAATATAAACAGAAAGACGGCTTACCAAAATGTCTTGCAGAAACAGAAGATTCACGTAGGAAATTTCACAACGAACCAAATACGATTCACTCTTGTGAAAGTATGATGTACTAAGTATCGAAGATCGAGCTAGAATGTTTTGATATTGTTCTACGATAGCCTTATATTCACATTTTCAGCTAAGGTATAAACTCGCACCTCCATTACTCATCCTCAATGTAACATGCCTACCCTCACTGAAAATGAGTTAGTCAGCGAATCTATGCTAAGTGGCGCTATAGAATGAGCTTATACAGCATATACGCCCTATCAAGTCAGTGAATCATGTCTTGACAAGTATGGGGATCTTTTTTGCGCTGGTGAAGCTAACAAAAATATTTTCAAACAGGAAATGAATTTTCCAAAATTCCAGGGCTGAGAGAGTCAATCAACCAACAGACTTTTTTCACAGTTCGAGAGTTTCAAGATTTCTAATCAACAAACTCTATTATCAAGTACATGGCTTTTCATATGCATGAATGAATCAAGTTGGGAATTTTTATCATTTAGAGTGGCTTGTATGCAATTACTGTGGTGTTTCCGATTTAATCATTAGGAAACTTTCAACTGCAGATGCCTAACTTTTTCATACATTAATAAACTTAGGAATTTTCAGTGACTGCTTTCCCCTCCTTGCAATTAGTGTGGTATTTTTGATTTAATCACCAGGGAAATTTCAACTCCAGGTACAAGCTTTTTCACGTGCGACTAAACTTGAAAATGTTTCTCCTTTTCACTGTCTTGTTTCCACGTTTCTCTCTCTCACGCATACTCAAGGGGACGCAAGTATTATGACGTAGAAACTACTTTCGAGGGACGAGTTTCATACGCTAGCACGTGGAAAGTCTCTGTTTTTATAGTTGACGCCCACTTAGTAAGGAAACACGTGAAAGTTGCAGACTTTGCTTAGTTAGTTTTTAAAGTAAGATTGTATTACACTATGCTGCTATCACTGTAAATTAAAGAAAAATCTCTTGTATTATTTATGTTCATGTCTTACAAATATTTTTAATATACTTCCAAACAACGTTTATGCCTGGCTTTTTTCACTTTCGGGAGGGTGTCTAAATCGTTATTATCAATCTTCTAAAGTAAGAACCTGTACACTTTTACTATAAAGTTTCCCTGTAAATAGGTTTTCTCTTAGGATTTTCACTTTAGAGCCTTATGTTAATTACTGTCACTGGTGCTGTACAATTCCATGAATATCATAAAAGACTGAATTCTTCATTATCCGACATTTAAAATCAATAACAAACATAAAGTAAAGTCATACTTTAAATCTGACCGAAAATATCGTAAAATGAACAAGGTTTAAACTGACTATTTGTTTGAAAATGTGCAACTTAAATGTGCTCTAAAAACATAACGTTTTATGGAGTGATTTCCCACTTGACAGGAGGCACATAAGTTCTGCTACCAAGCAAAAGTCAGAGCTGAAACGAGTCACTTTTAATAACTTTCAGTTCTTTTTTTTTTTCAGAACAATATTATAGCCTTAATGTTCTCAACTTTTATTCAGATTTTAGACGGGAGGGAGGGTTTCCGCCAACATTTTTCAGTTTAGACGAAAATCAAAATGTTGCTAGGATCAATCATTTTAAGTTCTTTCCCAATAAAGTAATGTCAGAGATTTAGGATCAGCAGTGGGTAGGCACATAAGTTCTGCTATCGAACGTAATACTGTGCATAAATCAGAGATGAAACGAGACACTATCAATAACTTTCAGTTCTGTTTTTCAGAACAATGTCATAGCCTTAATGTTCTCAACTTTTATTCAGATTTTATACGAGAGGGGGGTGTTCTGCCAGCATTTCCAATTTAGGAATATCTTTCTAAAAAATTTAGGATTGGCACTGGGTAGGGATAAAAGTCAAAGCTGAAACGTCCCACTTACGCAATCACCAGCCAACGTGGCTCAATCGACGCCATCTTGATTTTGTAACGAGCTTACCTTATTTCTAATATGTCTAGACCAAACCACTGAAGCTAGACAAACGAAATTTGATATACTGATGTATCATCAAGCGTAGATTACAGGAAAATTAAAAAAATGGAGAAGTTCGTCATCTACAGTCCATCTATGGCGGGCAAACCATATACAGGGTAGACAAAAACTCATTGTCAAAACTCTGGGAACGGAAGGTTCTCATCAAAATAAAGAGAAAATATGTCTTTGTAATTTGTTGAATTCCGCTTAGTTTCGGAGCTACAAGTTGCCGAAAGCATGGGGAAAATGAAATTTAGAGCTTGATATTTCCAATAGTATTAACAGTAGAAGTACGAGATCAATGTACTTTCAAATATTTCCAACCTGCTCTATCCAAAAATGCATATTTCGAAATTGTGCGACGACTGCGCAAGGGATTGCCCAAAGTGTAATGACCCTCTTTTTCGGTGCCTTCTCCACGCGCAGGTCAACAATCCGTGAATCAGTATGGCGTAGCAGAGATGCTCAATAAGGATTAAATAGTCAAAACTAATTCCCACTGGAACTGCAATACAGATCACCCGCTACTGAAATTCTGACGGTACAAACCTGTAACAGTAATATGCGAATACCAACTTTCCCAGTTTAGATTAAGGCAACAAGAGTCATTATGGGACAGGATCCAATACAGGACCCCGCCATTTAAGTTAGTGGTGGCAACACTCTCTCTATGATATACCCACACACACACACACTATTTGAGATACTTCCAGGCTCTTAAATATATAGTATGTTCGGTTTCCAGAAATCAAAAATATTAAATTAATTTTGCTGAGCAATTTAATTTACCATAGAAAAAGTCGAAAGGCATAATAACATTTTAGGATTATTTACATATACGATACATCATAGTAACATCTAGTCATATACAAGGAATATTCGACTTGGAAAGTATATATACGTTCTGTTAAGTATACTATTAACCTAACAACCGTGAAAATAGATAATTCTGGATTTTTGGCCTGGCAATTAATATGCTTACACACAAATACACATGTGCAGAGATTTTGCTTATCTGCTGAGTAGTATAACTACAAAACGAGTAAAATGCAATTTTGCTATTTTAAGAATGAAATGGTCTTGGAGCACGAATTGATGTTCAACCTCTGTAGTTAAACCTACTCCATCGTATCTCCAGTCAAACTGAAAGGCAAATTCAATTCGCGAAATTATAGCTTCATATTCAAAGTCAAAAGTAGCAAAGCATCGGTTAACTGAAAACCAATAATTGAAAGTAAGTTAGGTACCACACAACTAGAACCAGCACTCGCCTGGTAATCTAACTCAACTCTGCTAAACTGAATTCGAAATGGCCTTAATATAATTTCCAATTCACGTATCAATATGTATTAACTGGCTCTTATGTTCAAACAAGAAACTATCAAACTAACACGAACAAACCTGTAATGATCCAAGTGCTGTTTTCTTACGAATATGGCGTCCCATCTAATCATACTCGAAAGCACATGTTTCAGAACTGTAGAATCTAAAAATGCCGAACGTATCCTGGCTTTGAACAATCATCTCGTACTGCCAAATCATTTCCGATAATAAATTCCACAATAAACTGGATTCCAATGTTATTCATAGCAGATACCAAACAACTGGATATTATTTTGCAGATATGCATTCAAATAATTCCGATACATGTAGGAGTGACTACTGAAGAAGCGGCGAAAATTACGACTTGGCTCAAACTCACTCACTATGACCCGTACAGAAAAATACTTTCGTTCCAAATAAAAAAAATACTTTCGTCCCTTGCATTTACACAAATCCGTCTGCCGGTTCAATTTGCCCAGGCCTTCTTCATCGACACGTTTACAAATTCTCCCACTAGGTGGGGTAACAATCAATCAGTAATAAATTCTTATTAATTCCTTTCCAGAGAGGAGAATTAAAAAAGAAAAAATAGTGTAATGTGGCAACAAGACACAGGTATTACACATTACACCCTCGCACATTGAATACAAGCAAATTCCAAAACTCACTCATTAAGTTCAACAATAATATATGTAAATAAAATAATAACAATACCCTCACTCACACTGAATAACAGTAATAGTTCAATTGATACTTCAGAGCAGTTAGATTGATATTAAAAAAACTCATTTATCATACGACAACACAGACGCACACAATAAACAAATTTCGCAATTCCTCCGCACATATTCCAAAATGCATGCATATCTAAGATTTAAAAAATTATTCCCACATATACGACGTCACAACAAAAACCAAACACCTCATACTAACTGCTAACCAGTAGCTATACACTCAAATATCGATCAGTATACTTTTCTGCATCCATTCATTTTCAAAATAAACTCCATTATAATCAATAAATACCGAACATCTCATATAAATATTCTCAATCTCTCGTAGAAGAATTATATCCAATAGCTAGACGATATATAATAAAAATAGAAAACAACTCTTACATCTAATCAAACCTTTACATTCAACAATATACATATAAATCAAAGCAAGTAATCCTTAGATGCCCTCGGATATCCTGAGCTGTCTACATCAGCTTATTCTTAGATATTTCTTGGGTTGTGATTTACAAATATCCAATCATACAAACAAATGCTCCAATTCCATCTGCAGATTACAACAGCATAAGAATGGTCAGAGCACTCACGATTACACACCACTGCTGCCATAACCTACGAAATTGAAGAAGAGCCACAGATTTCAAAAACATACTAACAATTACACAAAAGAAATGCAACACTGTAACAAACACCTTACATACTGTTACTCATATATTTCTGCGTTCTCTAAAGCGCTTAACAAACTGACATGAACCTTCTTGATGTCGCGCACATTTTCAACAGAATGTACCAATAAGGTATTGGCTGTTAAGAACTTATCAATAATAAATTGTCCTTCATACACATAAGGTAGGCTCTTAGTGATCTTATCTTTTAACGAAGACTTCACATTACTTCGGACTATTTTATCATTAACCTGATAAGAAACAGGTACGCGACGTTGATCATACAATTTCTTACGTCGGTGCCAAGTCTGCTGTATATTATGCATCGCATTCACCCTTACATTCGGGTCGAGATTTTCCTTTTTTAATACATCAATCTCCATACAATATCTAACGGATCGTTAACATTATATTGATAAATCATGTCAAAGGGAGCAACCTTGGTCTCAGTATTACATCCACTGTTCAAAGAGAATTCGATGTTTAATAAATGCTTACCCCAGCTGGACTGCATACCATTACAATAAATTCTACAGGCCTGTTTGAACGTACCAATGTACCATTCACTAATATTGGCCGGAGAATTATACGGCCTGATCTTAATGTCACGTATACCATGACAGAACAGAAAGTCGCGGTACATGCCAGAAGTATACACACTAGCGTTCTCCGAAACAATCGAATTTGGAAAACCTCGGCGACACATAATTTTATACATTTTATCAACAATAACCTTGCTTGATAACTTACTTAAAGGTTCGAGTATAGTTACCTTAGAGAATCCATAGACTATAATAAGGATATATTCAAAAGGGTCGGATCTCATAAGCCTCCCGATAATATCGGTATACCACACACCATTGACTACTTTTTCAAATTCTGAAATCCCTGTATCATCTGATTAGACCTTTCGGCCTTCTGGCACCAAATACATGAGGTAACATAATCACTTATTTGTTGGGAAATCTGGCTCCAGATATATCTAGCACTAATTTTCCGCAAGGTTTTCAAGTACCCCCGCGTGACCCGCTAATTCCGCGTCATGATAAAAGCTAATAATGTTCCTAGTAAGAAGTTGGGGAATACATACTTTCACAGGATTAACATGAGCTCTAGCTTCCATGCAAAAAATCCCGTTCACTAAACGGTAAACTGGGACTTCTTTGTTAGCCTTTAGATCTTTCAAGATACCAGACAACTCAGGATCAGACGTCTGATGTTCTTTAATCGATACTTTTGCCCATGGTAAGTTCCATATGTTAGTCATGATTAGGTTCCTATCGGCCTCACGCTTACGTATATCGGTTTCGTCAATAGCGTAATCAAATGGATTGTACATACGACTAAGAAAATACGCCGTTACGTTCTTATAACTAGGCAGGAACTTGATTTCTATGTTAAACTGTAGTAAACGTTGAATCGAACTACCGTACTTACTCATACGCTTTGGATTAGATAATGCCCAAGTCAACGCCCTATTGTCCACATAAAAATAAAATTTATTACACAAGTATAGTCTAAAACGTTCCAAACATTCTACAATAGCCAGAAGTTCAAGATTAAAACTTTTTGAGCATGTCATGTTCCCTAAGTTTCCTAGAAGAGAAAGCTACAGGAACTATGTTTCCCTCATCATCACTCCACGCTATAAACCCAGACAACGCTTACTTAGAGCTGTCAGTGTAAACAATAAACCTTTTGGACAAATCAGGCAATTTAAGTACAACATTATCACATATTTCAAACTTGATACGATCTAAGGCAGCTTGAGCTTCCTTATCTAAAACAAACTTTTCTTTTACATTTTTCAATCGTGTGAGAGGATGAACTATATCTTGGAAGCCAGATACAAATTTACTTACAAATTGTAACATGCTCAATAATCGCAACAATCCTTTCCTGATTCAAGGCGCAGGAATATTTCTAATAGACTCTAAACGGTCATCATCTATATACATATTACCGTTCTTAATTAAAAACCCTAATTACTTGATCTTTGTAACAAAAAGCTTGCATTTATCGACTGACAACGTAATACCTCGATTTCGGAATCGAGTCAATACCTTCTCAAGTACTTTTTTATTTTCAGAGACCGAATTACTAACGATGACCACGTCATCGAAATACCAGTTCACTCCTACCTTTTGTAGATCATATAATGTATCAATCATAATCTCTGATATTGCATAATTACCAGAAATTAGCCCATATGGAAGGAAATTAAATTCCATTAATCAACGATGGGTTACAAAGGCGGTATACTGCTCAGATCTCTCCGAGAGGGCTATCTGCAGATATGATGATCGTAAATCTAAAATACTGTACACAGAACTCTGACTTAATGACGTCATGACGTCCTCCATGACCGGCGTGGGCTGTATCGTCGGATTTATTTTACTGTTTACAGCAGAATAAGCAATGACACAACGAGAACTTTGTTTACCATGGACTACAAACATTGGTGAACCCCAAGTACTATTTCCGCATAATACCTTGGACCAACCACTCATCCAGAGTTTTATCCACTTCAACCCGATCAGATCTGTTTACGTTATACGGTTTCTGACGCACTGGTTTAGAATCATCTATTTTAACATCCAATACATAGTTCCTGACTGTACCAATTTTCTGAGAATAAATATCAGAATGCGTACGCACAATATTGTCGACATAATTTTGCATTTCGGGATCCACTGACAATAATCTTTCATCCACATGCACACCTCTCTGTGATTCTGCTACGCCACTGCTCGACGAAGCATCACCATCACTCATTCCATTATCCACCCTAGACCTTTCATGGTTCATCACTTGGTTCACTGCACCCACACACTGGACATGATTGTTTCCTAGAGACTTATTTGGAAATTCGGATTTGGGAACAAACAAACAATTCGGCCCTGACTGGTGTTGTTGTCCACTGGAAGTACTAAAAGAGTACACAGCACTGATATTAGCAAGCACATACCGTCTCAAACTGATAGGAACAGTAATGCGTCCTTTCAATAATGTGAATCGTCTATTGGGTAGGTCGACCACCCCATTCTGTTTATTCACATAGCCTATCCCCAGCACTAAGGGAGAAACAGATCGTTCAACAATAAAGAACTTTCCCTTCAATTTCGTATTTTAAAAGTTATTGGAAGCTCAACACTCAAATTGATGATTACAGACTGTTCACCTTTTCCAAAACCTTGAAAATAGTCCGGTTGTCTATTCAATTTATACTCAGTATTAAATTGTTGAAACAATTGCTCAGTGAACAATGACACTGAACTGCACGTATCAATTACCGCTTCGATCTCGTTCCCGAAAATTCTAACTTTCACGAAGACGGCAATCGGGTTCGAGTCTTGCTGCCGGCCACCCCTAGCATTTGAAGAAGCTTGATTTCTGCGACTGGGAAAATTAAAGTTCACATTGGGTATATTACGTGAAGAGATACGCTGGCCTTGATTATTAGTAGTCCTGAAACCAGTTCGCACTTCCGATAGTTTATATCGATCGACATCAGCTAGAGAACACCTACCAAGTTCCGATATGGAACCCACAGATTGTCTGTTATGTCGCCCATACGACCAAACACTACGCTGAACTTGCTCATATTTTAAAATCTCGTCACGCAGAATAGCCAACGAAGCAGGCATGCCATATTTAAATACAGTATACCGTACAGTAGGATCGATACCGCATATGATAATATTAATTAGCAATGATTCGTCTATCTCCCTATACAGAACACTAACTGCATCAATAACATTGTTTAAAAACTCTACAGGGCTTTCGTGTCGGTATTAGACGAGAAACAAACATACCATTCAATTCATGAAGTTCTAAACCAGATACAGATCGTGGAATAATTATGTTACATATACGCTGCCAATTAGTTTCAACACCAATCAATGAAAGTAACAACTTATTTAATTCACCTCCGACTTTCGGCAATACACCCATCAAAACAGCATAAGTTAGAAACAAATTCAATTTCGTAATTCTATATACAGAGAGCATAAATTGAAACATTTTAGTTATGTCTCTTTCATTACATGCAAGTTCTGAATGTAAATAATCATAAAATGCTTTTAAAGAGGCATCAACAACTAATTTGTTCAAAGATATTGGCAATGACTCAACATTTGATTCCGGAACAGACACAAAACCAGAAGTTCGTGCTGTAGCTTGACCTAGGTCAACAACACGATGCACACTTTTATCTACAATATTGCCTGAATTAACAAATTGCTACCAGCTAGTATACATATATTTTCAGCTGGATGTCTAAACAAACCAGTTGAGGGACTGCCAGTTGACTTACACACAGGTGACTGACCTTGACTGGCAGTAGCCAACACCTAAGCTGTTAATGAAGTGTGCTCATTCACTCGAGGCAAAACTAGCAATTTATTCCGTGCAGCTTGCAATGATTTAAACTTCTCGTGTGTTTCAATTATATCAGACAAACTCCAAATGTCAACATTTTTACCATTATATTTATTGGTTAAATCTAGTGGTAATTATTATCCTCATCTAGTTGCAAACTAACAGTAGTAACTGAAGCTGACATTTCCAACCGCGAAATGTCCGGATAATCTGGAAGGGGCTCGGTCATGCACGCCTTCTCGCTTCTACGTACGATCCCGTCATTCTCCCCGTCAAGTCGAACTTGACCGACAGCTACGACAATACAGGCGTCCTCAAATTCATCAACTCTGTTCATACATATTAATAAATGAACTATTAAAAATATGCAGCAAAACTGAGTAAATATTAGGTACAGTATAAACATTGATTAGTCTCACTAAAACTCAATATCACACCCAAGAAATTTGCAGTATACCTTCTGCAAAAGTCTAAACCATATATACTAATATACACGTATTGTAAATCACGACAACGACCAGTCATATGATCAAGACTGAAAATAAGTCTCACAAAAATTCCACCACTAACTACGTCTCTCCGGGAATCGAATACAGATAACTCCGCCTCGATTTCAATCCCGTAACTTTCTAAAGAGAGAGATATCTGAAATACCGAGATGGATTTGTGTGAACTGTGTAATGACTCTCTCTTTCGGTGCCTTCTTCTCCACGCGCAGGTCACCAACCCGTGAGTTAGTACGGCTTAGCAGAGCTACTCAATGGGGATTAAATGGTCGCAACTAATTCCCCACTGGAACTGCAGTACAGAGCACCTGCTACTGAAATTCTGACGGTACAAACCTGTAACAGTAATATGCGAATACCAACTTTCCCAGCTTAGGTTATTAAGGCAACGAGAGTCATTACGGGACAGGATCCAATACAGAACCCCACCATTTAAGTTAGTGGTGGCAACACTCTCTCTACACTGTAAAAAGTGGAAACACGAAATCGATGAAAGTTACTCCGCTTTATGGAGTAACAAAAGTCGAAAATTAGCGTTTTGTTGTATTTACTCTTAAATGTGGATATAGTGTAAGCCTTTTAGTGGAAAAACTGGTAACATTAACTCCATTTCAAAGTTTAACATTTTCTTTGTAATGGCTTAACGTTAACTGAAAATTGGCTGAAACTGGACAAAGTGATTTGTCGGTGAACGTTCAACTTATTTTACGCCCAAAATTTGGTCATTTTCTGATCGAAGTGTAAGCTAAACTTGCAATTTTGAAGTTACGTAGTTTTGTGGATGAAGCTGAAGCCTTGGTTGGATATTCTATAATCCAGTAACAGGAGTAACGTTACTTGCTTGTCACTAAACGCCCCGCCATTTCTAGTGTTTATATTGCCTTTACACTGTGAACAGTAAACATTTCACTGGAGGACCAAGAACGGCAAGTATTGCCTCGACGGAAAGAGAAATTAAGTTATGTATAAATCTTTACACTGTAGCAAACGTATCTCTCCTTTTTTTCACGAGACATTCCTCGTAGTAAAATAAAAAACGTGTTATTGATTAACCTCCTCCCCAGGAAAATCCAAGCTGTAGATATCACTTGGAAAGCCAGAAACACCAACTGCCTTCGTAGCTAAGTGGCAAGAGCGTCTGACCAGTGTGCTTCTGAACCCTGGATCGAAACCTGACCTATACTTTTTCATTTTTTATTTTAAAGGAATATTACCTTTTATTCTTTTCTACTTTAAAAAATGCTCTGCTTGAATGAAATACGTTTGAACAATCACACACACACACACACGCATTTTGAAATTTTACAGAAAGTAAACCGTTCAACCGAAAACTCGCTGAATGTAGGTTAATCCAAAAAGTGAAGGCAGCTCAGCTGTCTCCATTTTTTGGATGAACGTTGTGTCTTCTATTTTTACAGTATGATATACACCCCCACACACACACTATTTGAGATACTTCCAGGCCCTTAAATATATAGTATGTTCGGTTTCCAGAAATCAAAAATATTAAATGAATTTTGATGAACAATTTAATTAACCATAGAAAAAGTGCATAATAACATTTCAGGATTATATAGCAGGTGTATGCATAAGTAGTTTCCGGTTTACCTAAGAGATGGTGCCAGCGAGAAGTACGCTGCGTATTCATTTGGCACATACGTCATTTTGTTCGTCTGACATTAAACTACAAACACACAAGTTGAGTCCGCCAAACACTAGCGTCTTTGTTTTATCGTTAGTGATCATCTCGAAGTTTGTGCCTGAAAAAGAACATTTGCGGCACGCAGCATTGCTTTTCTTATTTAATCAAAAGAAAAAGGCTGTTGAAAGTCATCGTGTGCTGGTAGAAACATACGGTGAACACGCTCCATCGATTAGAACATGTGAGACATGGTTTCGACAATTTAAAAGTGGTGATTTCAATGTGAAAGACAGTGCGCGCTCTGGTAGACCACAAAAGTGCGAAAACGAGCAATTGCAGGTGTTATTGGAGGATGACCCAACTCAAACTCAACAGCAATTGGCAAAAGCATTAAATGTGTCACAAGAAACAATCAGCAGACGTTTACGAGCAATGGGGAAGATCAATAAACTGGGTAAATAGGTCCCACACGATTTGAATGAACGTCAAATGGAAAATCGCAAAGTCACTTGTGAAATGCTGCTTCAACGCCACGAAAGAAAATCCTTTTTGTATCGAATTGTGACGGGTGACGAAAAATGGATTTATTTTGAAAACCCGAAGCGCAAAAAATCGTGACTTTCACCTGGCGAAACCGGTCCTTCAACACCAAGGACAAATCGCTTCGGCAAGAAGACCTTGCTTTGTGTCTGGTGGGACCAGAGCGGTATTGTGTATTATGAACTCTTGAAGCCCGGCGAAACCGTTAATGCACAACGCTATCGCCAACAAATGATTAATTTAAATCACGCATTGATCGAAAGACGACCGGAATGGGCCCGAAGACATGGCAAAGTGATTGTGTTACACGACAATGCGCCGTCTTACACAGCAAAACCAGTGAAAGACACCTTGAAATCGCTTGGATGGGACATCCTTCCGCACCCGCCGTACTCCCCAGACCTGGCGCCATCTGACTATCACCTCTTCGCATCAATGGGGCACGAGCTCGCAGAGCAGCACTTCAGCAATTTCGAAGACGTTGGAAAATGGCTCCACGAATGGTTTGCCGCAAAAGACAAGCAGTTTTTCTGGCATGGTATGCATCATTTTCCTGAAAGATGAGCGAAATGTGTAGAAGCCGATGGCCAATATTTTGAATAAAACAAATTTAATTTCCCTTGAAAATTACGTGTTTTCTTTACCACAAAAACCGGCAAAATCTTATGCATGCACCTGGTACATATACGATACATCATAGTAACATCTAGTCATATACAAGGAATATTCGACTTGGAAAGTATATATATACGTTCTGTTAAGTATACTATTAACCTAACAACCGTGAAAATAGATAATTCTGGATTTTTGGCCTGGCAATTAATATGCTTACACACAAACACACATGTGCAGAGATTTTGCTTATCTGCTGAGTAGTATAACTACAAAACGAGTAAAATGCAATTTTGCTATTTTAAGAATGAAATGGTCTTGGAGCACGAATTGATGTTCAAACTCAGTAATTAAACCTACTCCATCGTATCTCCAGTCAAACTGAAAGGCAAATTCAATTCGAGAAATTATAGCATCAAATTCAAAGTCAAAAGTAGCAAAGCATCGGTTAACTGAAAACCAATAATTGAAAGTAAGAGTTAGGTACCACACAGCTAGGACCAGCATTCGCTTGGTAATCTAACTCAACTCTGCTAAACTGAATTCGAAATGGCCTTAATATAATTTCCAATTCACGTATCAATATGTATTAACTGGCTCTTATGTTCAAACAAGAAACTATCAAACTAACACTAACAAACCTGTAATGATCCAAGTGCTGTTTTCTTACGAATATGGCGTCCATCCAGGCATACTCGAAAGCACATGTTTCAGAACTGTAGAATCTAAAAATGCAGAACGAATCCTGGATTTGAACAATCATCTCGAACTGCCAAATCATTTACGTTAATAAATTCCACAATAAATTGGTTCCAATATTATTCATAGCAGATACCAAACAACTGAATATTATGTTGCAGATATGCATTCAAATAATTCCGATACATGTAGCAATGGCTACTGAAGAAGCGACGAAAATTACGACTTGGCTCAAACTCACTCACTATGACCCGTACAGAAAAATACTTTCGTCCCGAATACAAAAATACTTTCGTCCCTTGCATTCACATAAATCCATCTGCCGGTTCAATTTGCTCAGGCCTTCTTCATCGACACGTTTACAAATTCTCCCACTAGGTGGGGTAACAATCAATCAGTAATAAATTCTTATTAATTTTTTTTCTAGAGAGTAATTAATTCTTAGAGAGGAGAATGAAAAAAAGAAAAAATAAGAGAAATAGTGTAATGTCGCAACAAAACACGCATTACAAAAGGAACTAAGGGATTCCCAAAAATTTTTCTGAAGTAAATGTAAGCCGAAATGTGCATGATCTTGACGACTTTCCAGCAGGTAACAATTATTCGTTTACGCCAAGTCTATATCTCATACAGATTGCATTTGCAGAGTGATTTTTTGAAGAAAAAAAAATGCGTGATTGCATAACCAACAGGAGTCAGAACTATTCTCCGAACTGGCCTACATTCAACGTATTATTTATTTATTTGTTATGAATGAGAGAGAATGCTATTGCAACCCATGATGGGAATGAGTGATCATGTAAACAGTGTAGTATATGTTAATGGACGCCGCAGTGGTCAAGTGGTCACAAATGTCAGGTATGAGACAGAGTTAGAATTCCGCGTTTGAGCCCTGACTGGGAATCAACTTTTTGAAATTTTGAAAGCACAAAACAAAAGCTTAATGGAAGAGAGATGGGATAAGGTTCTTGGTAACTAAAACGATCCATAAATACAAAGTGTGTGTGTTTGTAGAAATCATTATAAGGGAATGTCACAGACTTATTAATAATTATGAATGAAAAGGAAAAGAGATAATACACGTTTGAATTCAGTTGACATAAAGTGCACAATATTCCAAACGCATTTACGCTTGATCGTCCTCATGCAAGTTGTACGGTTGGATTATGGCATTTAAAAATGTTGAGATCTGCCTATTCATCATGCAAAAAAAAAGTTAAACTAGAATGTTACATTTTAAGTTAAAAGTTCAAATATCGAAATTTAGAGCAGGAAATTTTTAAGGAGTATTTGTGTAATTCCAAAATAATAGGCTCTAAATAATTTGAATTTTGTGAATGAAATGCGTGGTTGCATGAAAGGAGAAATGTTAAATTTTATTATTTTTATACAGAGTATTCATTAAAATAATTATTTGAAGATTAGGGAGATGAAATGAAGATGAATAGGCAGGAATGTTCAACCAAAACATTAAGTGAATCTGTAGTTGGAAGAAGGAAATAAACGCCGAAATGATGGACGCCTTATTTTAGCGCCAAAAGTCTCTAAATGAATAAATTCACAGTGTCGGAGGAAAGAAAGAAACTGTGCATCTTATAAACAATTTCTTGTTTCGAACTGATGTTGTGTATCTCTTCAATAAGCACTGTTTCTCGCAAAAATAGAACTTTTCTAGTTTTAGCGTTTATTTTCTTCTTCGAACTACCGATTCAATTATGTCAAAGAAGAAAAAAAGTTTCTTTGAGAAATGTCGAGTTGAACTATTTAATTATTTTTATGTATCTTTCTAGAAATATGTTTGTCTGCACATGGATGTATATAGCCGAGACCGTTCCGAACGGAGGTTCGAACTTTACGACAAAATGCAACTTAACTACATACTATGCATTTGCATATGCGTTCAAGCGAAATAAGGATTTGTCTTGTTACGTGCCCCATTCCTTCCCTTGGAAAATTGATGGGCGGCAAAAATTATCTCCCAGTCTTGTTCCGCACTTAGGCATAATTAACTGCCTTCTCAGCGGTATAATTTAAATGACAACCATTTGAATGCTTCTTATTTCTGTCCAGTTTCATATTCCGGCTACTTAAATAAGTTTAACACAAAACTGCTCACGTTTATACTGTAAATCACCGCTTTACGACACAATAATGACAACCTCTCCCAAATTCTGAAGAATAAAACTTACGAGCCCTGTTTCAAGCAACGACACATGATAATTTCATTCAAAAAGTACAAATTATTAAGGAATATTATTATTTGCAACCAAAAAAATATTCCCTAAAAATTAGTTGCTCCAAATCTCAAAACTTCAACTTTCAACTTAAAACGCAACGACACTTCACCATTCTCAATATTTTTTTTTTTATGAATAGACAGATCACAACATTTTTAGATTCCATAATCTAACCGTACAACTGTATGAGGACGATCAAGCGTAAATGTGTTTGGAATATTGTGTACTTTATGCCTACTGAATTCAAACGTGTATTATTTCTTTTCGTTTTCATTAATAAGTCTGTGGCATTCAATTATAATGATTTAAAAAAACACCCCACACACTTTGTATTCATGGATCGTTTTAGTAATCCCATCTCTCTTCCATTAAAATTTTGTTTTGTGCCTTCAAATTTCAAAAAGTTGATTCCCAGTCGGAACTCGAACGCTGAACTCTAATTCTGTCTCATGACTTGACATTTGTGACCACTTGACCCCTGCGGTCGTCTATTACCCTCAGCGATGAAATGGAGGGTATACGTGGGTATACGGCGTATACCCACTTCAGGTTTTAGGCATCAATATATACCCACCCAAAATTTATGAAGTAAGAAACTATACGGGATAGTAAACTAGAGATTTCGTTACAGCGAGCGAAGCGTATGCCAACCTCAAAAGTTAGCATTATATCCCTGGCTACACTGTTAAAAATGACTTTCTCAGAAATGAATAACTTTTCCTACTAAAAAAAAAATCGAATAAATTTTACTTGAAAGTGAGAAAAAATATCCTCAAAAATTAAAATTGGAGAATGGTAATTCTCAAATTGGAGTTAAGGCTTACTTTTCAAATGTGAGTTGATGCATTTATTCAAACTGTGTGTCTCTGGAAAGATAATATTACAATCCTGCGAGATAATTAAATGAAATCTGTAGACATAGTTTATTATCTGGTGAGCATTGTAAAAGAATTTCGTAAAGAAGTGCAATGATCTCAAACATACAATAAGAACTAAATTCTCTGTCGGATAGTCCAATCTGTATCACTGCGACTGAATGTGATATTCATACGCGGGCGTGATCGCGGCAAAAAAAAAAAACAACTGTAGGGAATTTAGTTTAAATCTTCTGCTTCCTAAGGTTTATTTTTCGTAAGATTATAAAGTGTGTTTACCTGTTGTGGTAGTAATAAACTCCTAATAAAGGTGAATGAGTTTAATAACATACTGTGGCCTGTTGCATTTCTCGCTTGTGTTAATAGATGCATCTACTTTTAATGGTGTATTGGTGAAGTGAGTAACTTTTTGTATTGTGTTAAATTGTTGTTTGTTGTGTTGGATTATTATGTAGATTCATTATGTAGATTAAAGCGATTGTACAAACACAATTGAGTATTGTAAAATGACATGTACCTCAGATGGATGTACACCAGGAATATAAATAGTGTATGCAGGGTAAAGCATGATCCAACAGTACCGAACGCCATCACCCAGTTCAAAGACTCAATCTTGCATGTCCCTTCCTACAACCCAACATTACTCACAGGATCTCCG